>JANTPZ010002208.1:0-15413 GCA_025593235.1 Vachellia pachyceras
AATCAGGCAATACTGAGTGCGGGTATTATGTCATCAGTTACATGTATAGTATCATTCAGAGTGGATTGACTACAGATTTAGAAGAGGTAATACGTAATTTATCAAATATTGATTAGTTAATCGTTTGATTTGATGAATTTGAATTGGTCTAATAATTATTTTTACATTTGTAGATTTTTGATAATGACGATGCTTACATGGCTAATGACATTGATTTGATCAGAGATTTGTTGGCTATACGTCTTCTTGATTTGTGAATAATGCTTATTTCTTCAAGGTGAATATATATAGTTTCTAACTCTTCATGTCGACTTGTATAGGGTTAATTAGATTTAAGAATTGTGTTACTTTGCCATAAATTTACAATGATCTTCACTAAGTAAATGAGACAATGACTTTTGTGTTTCGCTGCCACAAGGACTTGGCTTAGGTAGATATATACGTCTAACTCTTGATGAGCCACAATGACTTTTGTTTTTAACTCTGATGTGTTTGTTATGTCTGGACTTGATCTGGTGTACAAAATGGAATTACCTAATACAAACTGAATCAGATGTAGTAAATGGGTTAAATAAAATTAAACAGAACGTTTTTTTTAAAAAAATAGACCTACGGCGCCTCACATAATATAAGGCGCAGTATGCCCTAACTTTCTACTCTCGTCACATACACGCCCCCCTTAGAAAGGGCGCCAAATGGGTTAAAAATAGGGCGTAAAAAGTACCTTTTATAGTAATGTATGTAAATACAAAAAAACACATTTGAAAATGTTGCCTTCAATCAAAGCTAACAATATTAGAATGTGACTCAACAACAAAAGTTATCCAATTGGTAAGGAATTGGTTACATAAATTCATGATTTCAAATCCCTTTTAGCTCTGTATGCACTTCCTGAGATTGTGGTCATGCCTTAGCCCTAATGAGCCCCCGGAAATCAACTAACTTGAAATTTTTCTACTAAAAAATGCGATTCTGACTTAGTTAAAGAGTATACAACTTTCAGTCATTAATATAAAAGATAATTTACTTCTTTAAGAATATTAAAAGGGTTAAATAAATTAATGAATTAATATATGTATTGAAATTCTTATATGTATAATTTAATTATATATAAGTTTATAGATTATGCAAATTAGTTTGGAAAAAAATAATAAATGTATAAATGATGCAAATTATATATATAAGATTAAAAATGATAAATTTATAAGTGATATAAATTAGTTTGGAGATTGACTTCCTTAATCTCTAAACAATTTTAATTATGTTAAGAGCGATAAACTTCCCTTTCAAACTAACATATTGCTACTGACTTAACCTTACTGAAAATTATGTTTAAAATTGCACTTGACGTGTTGGCCACTTTGACCAACATGTTAACTTACTTTCAGACAATCATTGAAGTCACAGTACACCAGTAACGAATGGCGTAATTACAGCTCATATTGGTTTCATCATGGAAATACCATAGCTTTTTGAAATTCACCCTTATAATAAACTCAATATTACTCAAGCTCTATCCAATCTGGGCATTTTTCAATCTTCTGTTCTTCCAAGTGAACCTATAAAATTTAAAATCTAAATCCATATGATTAATTAAAATATTAAATCTACATACTAATACCTTTCACCTTATCTTTCATTAACAAACAAAACGTCATTTAAGGTGCCCAACAAATAATCACCATGAATGGAAGAAATAAAGCTTTGGGGTTTTAATAATGGTAGAGCTTACCCTCTAAGTTAATCTATCAGAAAGCCCTCAAAGTTGAAGCATTTTTTATTTACCTCCTTTGAAAAATCATATTTTTAAAATTAAAATTACACTATGTTATCACATAATGATATTAAAATATCACCATTTCATGTATAGTTTAGTAATTAATTAAAGCAAAAAAAAGAAAGCATTTGGGTTTGTTGCGGCATTACAAACTGTATTAGAGGAAGCACATTATTAGAAGCTCCAATCGACTAACTTAGGAACCCTTCACCATTTGACTTCTTGTTTGAATTATCTAATTTTTCTTTTATCCCATTTTAATCACTACTCATTTGACATCTTGCTTGGTCGTATGTTTTCTTCAATGGCGCTTAATAGCTCTCTCATCAACAAATTTAATTGGTATGTTGAGGCCTTTCTTCTTAGACAAGTCCAAAAACCAAACAACTCGAAGTTGGTTAACTGGAAATAAAAATTATATCTGTAGTGGTGATGTTCATTTTCCCTTTTGTGAAATAATGCAAGTCACTTTGTCAATGTATCATTCAGTTGAAAATTTGAACAATTTAGATTTGTTAAGATGTTAACTTCTAACACTACTAGAAAATCACATATTAACGAGGAAAATTAACAACAGAAATTTACCATTTAGCGACGGATTTTTCTATTGCTAAATGGAGTTTTTTTGGTAGTGTAAATACTATGTCATGTATTTAGTTTGCTTAATTGCCTAGGAATATGAGGATTTGATAGACTAGTTAGAAAATACTCCCTCTAATTCTTAACATAGGAGTTAAATATTTGTAAAGATTAAGACAATAGTCAAATTATTTATTTATTAAAAAAATACATGTTAATATTCTAAGATATCATTTTCAATTATCATTTCATTGGAACTAGCCCTTCATGAAAACCTTTATATGTGCACTCAATGGGGCGATACATAGTTTGGAAAAAAAGTTATATATTAAAGAGATAAAGTGAATTAATGCTTTATATTTAAGTAAGATCAAAATAAATCCTCTAACTAGCTCCTAAATGGAGAGGTAGTATTTCGTAATTCTAGGATAATGTACGTATAAAACTAAGTGTAAATTGGAATATACATGTTTGTATGCTAGAAATGACATACTCAAGTCAAAAAAATGCGATCAATTTCATTCCATTTTTAGCCACTCCTTTTATAGGTCTAAATTACATTTTAAGTCAAAACGTCTATTACTTTAAAAACTTCACCGTTTGACAACTCATTCTTTTAAAATACAATTTAAGCAAAAAGCTCTTTTTTTGGCAGAATACATTTAAATCCAACGTTTATCCAAACATAAATATATTCTGTAAAAATATATTATAGACAAAAATCATTTTCCAAAAAACAATCTAACGGTCCATCTCCCCACGGTTTTCCAAGCAAACGAATAGTGTGTTTGGATAGTCCGTTGGGAGAACGGACACAGATTCCGAGGTAAATATATGAGAGGAGTTTTGTCTCGGTAAGCGTAGGAATAACTTTTGGATGTCCAAACGGACTATCCAAACAGAGCCGAAGACTATCGAATAAGTAAGCCGCACCAATTTATAGACTGTGAACAGTATGACTTATCTGCACCAGGGACACAAGGAAAGCCACTTTAATTTTATTTTGAACTTTCACTCAGTCACAGCTAACTTCGCTGTGAAGTTTGAAAATTGATTCAGATGAACACACATATGGGATATACATCTGCTGAGGGCATGGTGATATTGAACATTCAATGAATAAAACAAAAGTAAAACTGACATTCAGACATATCGTTTTCGTCGTACAAAATGGGGGCCAGTGTAAATGATAACGATACCTTTTTTTGATAAAAAAAAAAAGATAAAGATAGCTAACAAACAGTGGTGGTCCAAGCTGCAGATAGTGGAAGGTATAATAGGAATCGAAACCATTGGCCTAAAAATCTTCATACAGTTGGCCTCACAGTTGGGATTGGTTGTGTCTGTTTTTCTTGGATAATTACAAAGAAAAATGGTATTATTGAATTTTAAATTACATATATATTCACACACATATATATAGACAAGAGGCCCCAAGCATACATGCTAGTTCTAATTTTTAGGGGATTGAACAAAAAGGCGACCGGAGGGGAAAAATGATACTCTAATTCTTAAGATAATAGTTAAATAACTAATTTATAAATTTTAAAAAAATTAGTTAAATTAGTTAATATTTATAACAAATTATGTCGACTTCTCTAAAATATCATCATGTGCATTAGAATTATTCTTAATAGAGATCTTTTTAATATATGCCAATGGATGCGATCATTTGAAGAATAGTTAAAAATTTAAAAATTATTATAAAATAATAAATGTTATTAAAAAAATACTTTAGATTCTAAATAACTCGCCTTAAAAAATTATGCTTCTATAAAAATGCCTCTCTAGCATCCTTCCTTTATGAACAAGCAATGTAACTTGGTCGATGGGTTCAATTATAGTTGGTAATATGAGTTCAGCCTATAAATTAAACTCGCCTTGAGTTAAAGAAAACCAGGAGACCCGCACCCACCTAACCCGTACCCACCAATCTGAAGGCTAGTCCGCTTTTTTTTTTTAAATCCCACTTCAGTCAATTCACCTAGATTTTAGAATCTCACTTCACTCATACTTCAGACACTCACCCGTATGCTATTCTAGGAGCACACCACAATCCCCTCCCTCTTTTGAACCTTGTTACCCAAACCTAACACAATTAGAATGTGACTCATCAATTCGTGAGGATCTGGTTCACAATCAATAAAGTTATGATTTCAAATCCCTTTTACCTTTGTATGCGATCCCTGAGCTTGTGGTCATGTATTGGCCCTAATAAACCTCGAGAATCAACTCACCTAAAATTTTCTACCCAAAAAAAAAAGAAAATAAATTAATGAATCAATATATATTTAACTCAAAATTACTCAAGCTCTATCCATCTCTCCTACATAGGCATTTTTCAATCTTTTGTTCTTCTAAGTGAACCTATAACATTTAAAATCTAAATCCACATGATTAATTAAAATATGAAATCTAGATCCTATACCTTTCTCCTTATCTTTCATTAACAAACAAAAAGTCATTTAAGGTGCCCAACAAATAACCACCATGAATGGAAGAAATAAAGCTTGGGATTTTAATAATGCATTATTAAAAAAGGTTTTTTAGACCACATAAAAAAGGTCTTTTGGACTTTACAAAGGTGCTTAAACCTTGGTACAATTGGTGTTTGAACCTTGGTACAATTGAAAGATACCACAACACCTTTCAAGGAGCCTTTTTTTTTATTTGTATTTTGATAGCTCACATATCAAACACTTCTCTAGCTCTTTAAATTCTTTTCTACACAATATACAATCATTAGGGCATGTGTAACATTGGCCTTGATAAGCCGGTCACTTACTCAATAATCATCACTTTAACACAAAATTAACCCAAAGAACAAATTTGGTTGGATCAATACTTTCAAATTTCATACAAATGTCAAGTTGATGACTCAATGCCAAGCTTTTCTCACATAACTAAATTCCTTTAATGAGGATCACAATTCAACATAATAGATCTACCAAAATGTTATGATAGTAATAATGATAGGCCTCTGGCTGTCTAATAATAATTTGTCAAAGTACACATTTAAAAATCTCACTTAAATAAATAACAAAAGGATGAGCCATATAACACCAGCAATATACATGAATACATTACGTATAACCAAAGAGGGGGCTATACTCAATTAAGCACGACTTAAACCACTGGAGCCTTCCTAGAATTCTTAGCACGGGAGTCTAGGGGAGCAAACCAACCCGGACCTGTATAACATGATTGCACCAGTTTAAAAATACCCATTTAAACCTGCCCGTTACGGGCGGCTCCAAAACGGGCGATGTGGCCCTTTCACGGGGCGGGGCACAGGTTCATCCATGCGGTGCCCGTGCCCACCTGTGAAAGGGTCCCATTAAATTAAAAAAACTTCTTTCGCTCTCTTATCCTGTCCTCTCAGCTCAGCCTCTCACATCTCACACTTTCATAAACACAGGCAGAGGCAGTCAGGCACAACTCACACACTTTCACATCACAGCTCAACTCTCATCTCTCAGTCTCTCACTCTCTCAATGCCCTAGCCTCGTCGTTGACTCGCAGTGACCACTGACCCATCTCCATCACCTCCCTCTCGGGACCCCGTCTCCGTCGCACTCTATCTCTTTATCGCCTCACCTCAAGGCTCGATCACTCAAGCTCGACTCTAGCTATAAGCTCCAGTCCCCGATGGGTGACGACCAACTCGAATCCAGTCCAACTCCAGTCCCTGACGGCCAACTTGACTCCAGCTGTAAGTCCAACCTCTCTCTGTCATCTCGCTTTGAATCCGTCGCATCACACTAGTAAGTCTAGCCTGTCTCTGTCGTCTCACTTTGAATCTGGTCCAGCTAATTTACTTTTTATATTCAATCATTTTGCTTATTCTCTGTGTAATTTATAGCTTTATGCCTTTATTTTGTAGCACATATTGTTGAGGCTTATTAACCTAAACCATGGCTTTTTTCTGGACCAGATGTTTTAAGAAAATTAAATAAAAGAGAGCAAATAGTGACAATGTGAGATCACTCAACAATATTCCCTCCCACCCTTTTGTCCCTCTCACTCTCATAACCCATCGGTTTAATTTATTTTTGGTTTTCTTTTGTCTCTCTGCTTTTGAACTAGTGTTGGCTTGCAGAGATAAAGGGGCAAATTAATGTAAAGTGATAGCTTTCTAAAATTAAGAAACAGACTCTTAATACATACTAGTTCATCCTGTCCTTGTATATTTGTATGTAAATTTTGAAATCAACAATGAAATTGATTAGCTAAAGAAGAACCAGACTCTTGATACATAATTTTTGCACTTTTGGAGAGTGGATATCGTGAATGAATTTTTGCATTCCAGAGAATTGATGACAAAATCATTGATGATGAATTGATTATGTGTTGATTGTTGAACTAATTCATTACTGGAACAATACAATGTGTTGATTGTTAAACTAATGAGTGATTATGAATTGATGATAGGTTTGAATTTGTCAATTTGATAAGGAAAATGTCACAAATTCCTATAGAAAATGTGTAAGATGAAGATATGATTGATGATGTAGGGGAGATGGGAAATGATAATATAAAAGAGGGACATATTGAGAATGAAACTAGGAATGAGGGACAAGGAGATGAAACAAAACCAAAAAAGGAGAGGGGCATATGAGATTTAGCACCATTTTAAAAGGTTGCCACTTACAGAAGAAAAGGCAAACACAGATCGAAGTGCAAATTGCGATACAGATTATGCAAGTCATCCTTCTAATGATAGAACCAAACAATTATGGCGACATTTGGAAAAGTTTCCAAAGAATCCAAACAAAGCAAGCAAGGGCCAATGTTTGCTTTTAGGTGCAAATAAATAATTGACACATTATTTTTTAGTCAAGAGCGAGGGAGAAAGGCTGTTGTGAGATTTCTTATGAAGGGTGAGATGCCTTTTTAAGTCGTGGATTGGGAGGGTTTTAGAGAATCATTGCAAGAATTTCAACCTAAATTTCAAATGCCCTCAGGATGGACAGTTGCTAGAGATTGCTACAAATTGTATTTAGAACAAGTAGATCTCTTAAGAAAATATTTCAAACCTTATAAAGTCCGTGTATCCCTCATCACTAATTGTTGAATATCAATACAAAACATCAACTATATGTGTTTGACAGACCATTGGATCGATGACGATTGGAATATGCAAAAACGTATTCTTAACTTTTGTGGCATTGAAGATCACATAGGGGACATAATTGCAAAAAAAATTGAGGATTGCTTAATCTAGTTGAACATTGATAAAGTGTTTACTATTACTGTTGACAATGTTTCTACTAATGATTCATCAATTTCAACTTTGAAAAAAAGTTTAAGGAGTTAGGATAGTTTGGTATGTGATGGAGAGTTCATGCAAATACGATGTGCAGCTCATATATTAAATTTGATTGTTTCATAAGGTCTCAAGGAAATGAACCATTCCATTGAATTGATTCGGCATGCAATCAAATTTGTTAAATCTTCTCTTTTAAGGAAACGTAAATTTATAGTGCTTGCTAAAAGAGAGAGAGTCGAGATGAAGAGCTTTCTTACCTTGGATTGTCCCACTAGGTAATTCATTTGAATGATTTTTATGATAAGTTGAAATTAGCTTTCTTTATGATGATTTTAATTGAAATGTGTTTTCTTTTATAGGTGGAATTCAACATACCTTATGCTTGAGAGTGCTATTAAGTTCATTAAAGTATTTACAAGGATGGAAGAAGAAGATCAAGATTACAAAGACTACTTCAAGAAGAAATTCAAGTCGAAATTTTTATGCCTTGCTTGAATACGATGATGATGAGTTCTCTGATGCAAAGAATACGGTTTTACCTCCTATTGTGTATGATTGGAATATCACCAAGGAGTTTCTTATCTTCTTGATGTTATTCTACACCATGACTTTGAAATTTTCTGGATTGAATTATGTAACATCAAACACATGTTTCCAACATATTGTTGCAATCCAAACACAACTTACCTCAAGTGCAAGTGGTTCCTCTATGTTGAATGACATGGCAAGAAGAATGCAAACGAAGTATGATGAGTATTGGGGATCAACTGAGAAAATGAATCCATGATTGATTGTGGCATGTATTTTGGACCCTAGGTTCAAATTGACATATGTCAAAGTTGCTTTTGAAGAAGTTTTTCTTGAAACTACAAAGTGTGAAGCTATGTTGAAGAAGACAATGGATGTCTTGTATCCTTTATATGAGCAGTATTCAGCTAGTGTTCATCCATTTAAAGCATCTGCATCTCAATTAACAACAATAAAACAATGGGATACAAGTGGTTTGCCTGAGAATAATTTGCTATTTCTGGAGGTTGAACTTAAACTTGCATTGTCATCAATTGATTATACATTCCAAAGGTTTTTAGCCATGGCATATGCAGAGTGCAATGTAGAGAAAATTTCAGAAGTGGATGAATACCTTCAAGCTGAACTTGTGCCCTTTTGTGATCTGAAGACATTTTGTCATAGTGGAAAGGAAATTCATATAAGTACACGATTTTAAGTTTGGTGGCACGTGATTTGTTGGCTGCACCAGTCTCAACAGTATCTTCATAACCAGTCTTCAGTACTGGGGGTCGAGTACTTGATACTTTCAGAAGCTCTTTATCTTCAAGGATGGCTGAGGCACTCATATGTGCACAAAATTGGCTTTCTAAGAAACCTCACAGAATCAATGATTTTGATGTTGATAATTTAAATGAGACAGCAAACATAATTATGTGTATTTTATTTCCTATTACATTTCTATTTTTTTAAAATTTCATTGTTTGATTACATTCCTATTACATGTTTTTAAAACCAAATATAATTATTTTGCAGAAGAAGATAAAGCAACAAAGGTTTCAATTAAATCTGAAGATGATGATTCACCAAAAAAATAAATAAATCTGAAGATGATGTTCAAGATCTAGTATGAAGGGTCAATTGATTGGTGTAATGTTTGCATAATTGATTAGTGATATGCTATATTAGTATTTCACGTTTGAATATCTTCAGGTCAATGTTTGGATATCATGTTTGGATCATTTAAAGTGCTCGTATTTACATTCTTATGTTTGGAACATTGGATATTCATATTTTATGTTTGGATCACGTTTGCTGAATTGTTGTAATGCTACTATGCTATATTAGTTTTGTCTCATGCTTGGATATTCATATTCATATTTCATGTTTAGTTGTGTCTCATTCTTACTTTTTATTCAAGTGACAAATTGTCACGCCCCCTTTTTTTGGTGTAGTTGTTCTAAGCGTGTAAAAATGGTTTTTATAAAATTTTATTTCCTAATTTCTTTGGATTGACATTTCTGAAAATTTTTGAACCTTTTCAAATAACTTTCTTAATAATATTATTTTCCCATCTGAATCCAAAGTATCAAGCTTAACCTTGGGTCATTACTCTTTATTTACATTTTTAAAAATCATAAACTATTCTCTAAACTCATCTACTCGCGATAGTCATTTAATTCTACTTATTATCCATTGATAATAGCATTTACTTGTATATTTTGCGGGGAGATGTTCTCCTCACATATACCTTTTGTCTCATATTAAAATATATACATAATTTATACAACTATATGTTTGCACTCATCCAAGTCATCCACGCTGATATTAAAATAGAATCTTAAACTTTTAATTAAGCCAAACTATATGTAAAAGGTTCTTTCATCTCCATTCTATGCTTCCCTTGCCACCAATTCCTTGCCTTTTAACCTATCCGCCTCTACTGTATTTTGTTGAAAGGAATGGTGAGATTCAAAAATTACCATAGAAACCATAGTTGTAGTTATATATAAATTCACAATCATGTAAAATAACCACATGTTCATATGGTATATATGGCAATAATGCACATCATGAGGTCCCACCTCAACATCATACGGCAATAATTTATGGCACGAGATTTCATCTTAACATCATACGGCAATAATTTACAACACATCACAGAACACATACAATCATGTGGAATTAAATACATAAGAATAAGATAAAAAGGGCTTATACCTGTATACCTTGGTTTACCTTTACCTCCCTTGGTATTCCTTTTTTCAGTCCTCCTCAGGATGCTCAAGTAAAAGTCAAATCCTAAAAACATATACGTAAAATATTACGTTAATTATACGCTTATCTAACTTTATATTTATTTCCTCTTTCTCTCCTGATCTCATTTATACCCATTTACATTATTTGATTTTCTTTTCTTGACTTTTGAATTATTTTTCAATAATTTTAAAAAATTATCATTTATTCTATAAAATTACAAATACAAGGATTCAAGCTTATATTTGAAGCCATGTATATTCTCTTTTAATGAATATTGACATTCACTAAAGATTGTCCATCAATATTCTCAAATAAATGCTCAAAAGTTGCAACTGAAGCAACTTTTCTCATTTTCCATATTCTCGAATTCAAATCGTCTCTTGCGTTTGGATCTCTTCAGATTCCACGACCTCCCGTGTTTTTATTCCGATCACGAGGAGCCGAAGTTTCTTATCATCTCCCTATATGTATCCACATGAACAGTTCAACAATCGCAGCGTGCTAGCGCCTCTCACGTCTCACTCTCCCTCTAGGGTTTCTGGTGGCTCAAGGTCAGATTTGAATTTCTCATTCCTCTCTTGCTCATGAGTCCTAAAATTTATAGAACTATGGAGAGCTTCTAGAATCTTCAATTAATCTCTAAAATTCAAATACAGATCTCAAAAGATGTTCAAAATTAATCTTTATTAATCTTGAAATTCGAATTTCAAAAAGATTTTCAAGATTAATTTTTTATTAATCTTGAAATTCGCATTTTCAAAAGGATATTCAAGATTAATCTTTATTAATCTTGAAATTTGAATTTCAAAAAGATATCTAAGATCAATCTTTATTAATCTTGAAATTCGAAATTCAAAAGATATTCAAATTAATTTTTATTAATCTTGAAATTCGAAATTTAAAATTCAAAATTTGAAATTCGAATTTTGCAATTCTGATTTGAATTAATCTGATTTGATCAAATCATATAATTAATCCAAATAATGAGTCTACAAATTTAATTTATCTTTATAAATTAAATCTAAATATTAATGTTAGTTATTAAGTACATGTTGATGAGTACATGTCGGTGTGCCTGAAAGGATCTACTTGACTACAGTTGATGAGTACATGTCTGTGTGCCTGAAGCATCTCATTAGGAGTGAGCTTGAAGTATTGATGTCCTCTAACTGATCTTCCAACTGGAGGGAACAAACTGGATGCCGATTTTGAGGGACCAACATCAGGGCAATCATCAACACGAGGACGACCGTTGAAAGATGTCTCAATGTCATCAAAGTACTGTGAACAAAAGTTCAGGACCTCATCCCCTATATAGCATTCTGCTATTGAACCCTCTGGCCATGCTTTTTTCCTGGCATATGACTTCAATTTCCCTAAAAACCTGTAATATGTTAAAATATTAAGATAAATTAGTAAATTGGTGATATATATATGTAAATAATGTGTATGAGTACCTTTCAATGGGATACATCCAATGATATTGAACCAAACCTCCGAGTTTTGCCTCTTGAACAAGGTGTACGGTGAGGTGCACCATGACAGTGAAAAATGAAGGAGGGAAGATCATTTCCAGATGGCACAATGTGAGAATTATCTGCTGCTGCAGTTGATCTAACTCCTCAGTGATAAGAACCTTTGCACACAACTTTCTGAAGAATGAACAAAGCTCCACCAACACCGTTGACAATTCTAAAGGCAATGTGTTTTAAGTGCAAATGGTAGTAATTGTTGCATAATGATGTGGGAGTCATGACTCTTTAATCCAGATACCTTCTGAGATTGCAAATCGATGCACCTTGAAATGTTGCTTGAATACTAACAGGAACCCTAATGTTCTTCAATGTTGAGAGGAATATATCCTTATTTGACTTCGTTAAAGTAAATTTTACTGGTTGAAACTTGTCATTGTCGTATAGCCAAGTATCTTGATGAATTCCCATGGATTGTAAATCATTCCTGGCTCGTAGTTGATCTTTGGACTTCCCAGATTTATTCAACAAGATGTACAAAACATTATCACACACATTCTTTCCAATGTGCATAACATGAAGACTGTGACGTAACATATTAGTCTTCTAATAAGGAAGAGTAAAAAATATACTCCTCTTCCACCATTGCTGAACCGGGTCAACCTCCAAAGTACTACGTGGTCTACTTCCGCCTCATTCTGAATTTCTTTTTTTCCAAACTCAAAATTAACATCAGTAATCTGACTCAAAATACCGAAACCACTTAACATGACATATGGTCCTCTTCTGTCATGTTTTCCATCAAAACAATTTCTTTGCAACCTAAATTTGTGCTTGCCATCAAGAAATCGACGATGTCCGATAACTCACCACTTCCGACTATGTTGTAGGCGTAATGGCTCCGTGTCAAAGTTACACACAAGACAAGCGAGGCCAGTATGCACGTTCCATCCAGAAAAAGTTCCAAGACCCGGAAAGTCGTTTATCATACACATCAAAGCCGCACGCAATTTGAACAGCTCCTTATCATATGCATCGTATGTCTCAACCCCATCATTCCATAATTCAACCAACTCCTTTATCAAGGGTTGCAGGTACACATCAATATCGTTGCCCGGTGCTTTCTTTCCTGGGATGATCATAGACAAAATGAATGAGTTCTACTTCATACACATCCACGGAGCCAAATACTATAACTTGTACTTAGGTTCCCGAAAGAATTGAATTCGTCAGTCGCTAGAGCAAGGCGTATGTTTCTGGGATCCGCCGCAAAATCTAGAAATTCTTTTTTGAAACCTTTCCAAGCCTCGGAATCCCGCGGATGTGTTAACTTAATATTGGGATTCGCTTCAACAGCATGCCACCTCATGTGCTTAGCAGTTTTAGTCGAGAAATACAATCTCTGAAGTCGCAGCTTCAAAGGAAAATACCTAAGAATCTTTGCAGGTTTCTTCTTATTATTCCCCTTCCCGTCTGGCTTGTATCTCGAGGTATTACACCGCTTGCAAATTTCTCTATTCGCATATTTTCCCCAATAAAGCATGAAATCATTTGAACATGAATGGATTTTTTTATACTTCAAACCAATTTAGTGATAATCTTCTTTGCATCATAAAAAGATGCTAGGATCGATGCTTCAGGGAATGTGTCGAGTAACAATTTTAATATCATCAACATTCCCCTATCAGATATACCACATAGACACTTAATGGGATACAATTTAATTAAAAAAGATAATTTGGAGTATTTTCCACACCTAGGATATAGAGCTTTCTTAGCTTCTTCCATGAACTTAAAGAAAGTACGAGCTTCCATGTTCCTCATGTACTGATGTTCTGGACCTTGCACTTCATCTGTGACTACATTGTCATGAACCCCAAAAGCATCACGAAGTGCATCATTAACAAGGTCAACACAATCCTCTTCTACTCCTATTTGCAAGAATACAGGAGTACACTCTCTCAAGACATCATCAGTTTCTCCATGATATACCTAGTTTTTGTAACTTTGAGGGAATGGCTTAACTATCAAGTGTTCCCTAACAACATCTTTAACATGCCATTTTTTGAAATTACATTTAGAGCAGGGACATGAAATCTTACCATTAATCTTGCCATGTCTATTAGCAAAATCCAAGAAGCTGTTTAATCCAGCCAAATATTGCGCCGACGTACAAGTAAACCTGATCCATGACTTATCCATCACAAGAAACTTGAGCGCAATATCACGCAAAATAAGAAAGTGTGATCAGAGACAAAATTAGAGAAAGAATGGAGAATTTGGTAAGAAATCTAATTTTAGAAGGCTTAATTTGGTATTTGTCAACGGTCACAAAGAGGACTGAGCAGGTGGACCCGTACTCGGACGGCCCGCCCGCAACCCGCAAGAAAATGCCCGTTCAAGCCCGCCCACCGTGTACCCATAACGGGCGGGCAAAAAAACCCGCCCATATAAATCCCAACGGGCGGGCTACGGGTTAGGCCACGGGCTGCCCGTAGCCCGCCCGTATATAATATTTTTTTTTGAAAGTGAAACCCCAAACCCAGAAGCCAAAATGGCCGAATGCCCCAATATGTGAGGCCCATTATGCGCTGCCCCTGCTCAGCCCACGTTGCTGCTTGAGGTTTCAAGTTGATGTTCAGACTACCAGCTAGATCCTTCCGACTCGTGCTTGTAGTGTGCCTTAGAATCATTCATTGATATGCGATTCGATCTTCGATAGCTACCGAGACTGAGTACCAAGCTTAGAGATCGGTGAGCTGAGAGTTCTGAGACAGTGAGACTTCGTTTGCGTGTTTGAGATGGCAGCTTCATCTTCACCTTCTTTTTCGACTTCGTTTGCGAGGTAAGCTGATCTTCAAGTCTGCTGATCTTCATCTTCAGCTTCTTCATCTTTTGTCTAGTTCCCTCGATCTGTGACAGCGTGACCTCATATGCGTCTTCATCGAGCTCTGAGGCTGAGCTACATCTTCTTCAAGTTCGTCAGCTGAGTCTATTGGGGCTACCGTTGGTCGAACCTTTCCGGCACCCATAACCACTTCCAAAGGCGTAGAGGGTCGATTGCAGCGAACCAGAGATGAACATATTCTGCCATTCGTGCAGCCAAAACAAGCAAAACACGGAAGGAAGGGAAAGCGATGACTTCGGGTTTAGAGTTTTCTTTTTCTCCCTCTGGTGCCCAAAATTATCATCTTCTTCAAATCTTTGAGGTCTCTCTCATGAGTCATAAACTCCCCTAATTAAAATTCCTACGAATTCCCTTCCTTCCTCTGTCTCATTTAAGGTATTCTCTATTTAACTTTCATTCTCCCCTTTTAATTTCCATGTTTTAGCGTATGGTTAGTTCAATATAGTTGGCAGTGCATCAATTTCGAATGGTTTGGAACTTGGAGCTGCCTTGTGTCATATTTCGTGAATCAGTTTGTTGTTATCTCAAAAAATTGCTTTGAACCTGCATTGCTTGTCTGGATAAATTAGATTATGAGAAAGAATTCCTATAGTTGATTCTGATTCAATTGTCTGTTGTTTTGGATCTGATTTATTTGTTTAG
>JANTPZ010002210.1:0-19328 GCA_025593235.1 Vachellia pachyceras
GGCTCTCTGGAGGAACCATCTGGGGAGGAAAGTCTTCTGTCGATGAGACTGACTCTGGCCCACCTTGAAATTGTACATCAGCATATAAGCCTTCGTTACAATCGCATTCATCGCTTGGTTTATGTGGAAAATAATTGTCGTCATATCTTAGATGTTGAGTTGAGCTCCAATCCATATTGCCTGAGGATAGATTCCTGAGCCTTCTATTTTGTCGCTCTGAGCAACTCCGGTTCGCACCACAGCATCACTTCGATTCCGGAGGGAGTGAATAAGTTCTGTGGGGTCGCGAATATTTTAATACTTTCCGGGGTAGCAGGGACACGTGACCTCTGAATTAAAAAGAAGAGAAGAGACATGTTAGTCATGATTTTCTAAACAAAATAAATCATTGAAGCTTCAGTAAAAAGAGCAGATAATTTAATTTGGTATCATGCAAATAAAATACATATGACATTCTATCAGACTGATTGACATAATTAAAAGATAATAACGTAAATATGCAATATTATAAAAAATTATATGAAAAAAGAAAAAAAATTATTTTCTTAAAAAAATTGGCGGGCTCTGGTTGCATTTCTACAATCCCGTTCCCTCCTCTAGTGTTTATCTAACTATGGTTTTATTCTCAAACGTTGTTCCATTCGTTAATAAATGGGAAAGAATGAACCTCATATTCAATATTCTTGTAAATAGATTTAAAAAAATTGAGCGCAACGCAGTTTTTTTTTTAAAAAAAAAAAGTGTGCTTGTGCGCGCGCGTGTGTTCAAACTAATTATCCAATGAAATATTAATTAAAATGAACTCGAGCAATCTGCAGTTACTATAATAAAATGTAAATTGTAAACACCTCGTTAAGCATACTATATTACGTAAAAAAGGGATTAACCGATGCTATTCATGTTAACTAAATGGCATTTTAAAAGAAGCCTATTGTTCCCCAGAATTTTTTTTTCCTTTTTTGAAAAAGAAGACGTAACCATGGATCTGATGCAAGTATATATATAATTAAAAGCACTAGCCAATCAACTGTTATTTAAATGTTGATTCACCATTACGTGGGATTGACCTTTCTAATAGATCCAGTACACATTAGAAAGTCATTGGATAGACTCCGGTCTGTCTTTTCCGTCGGGGTTTTGTGGTCCAACTTACATCAAGCATCTCCCTTTGAGGCCTCTTCTTAAACAGTGAGTTAAAGCAAGTCACCTGATCCATATAGATGCAGAGACAAGGAGAATGAAACTATAAGATCAAGGTCACGAATCATGAGTCACTCACAAGCTTTAATGTCATGGTCCTGGTCATCAGTACCCCTCTCAACTTCATTTGACTAGATACCTTCGGTTATGAAACTCGACTGTCATACATGTAACCGTTACAGCATGAAACTGATGAGAGTGTTGTTAAAAAAAATTAATTGTGAAACTGATGGAAGCAGACTAAACCAAGCAAAAAGCTATGGTTTCTGATTAAACAAGCTTATGCACTAGTTTAGCATCATCATGCAAGTGAAATTCACCGATTACTCATTCAGAACCACAAGTCCACTTGAAAGGAAAAAGCTTTCTCGTATCACTGAAAATCATAGAAAGCACGCTACACACCTATTCGGTTCTATAATATAGAACCCACTTTAATGAAGAAATTGAACTATAAAGTGAGTCTTACACTAAAGAGAGGGTTTAAACAGATAAAAAAAGGGTGGGATATCTCGTGCTAATACGCTCACAGAATGTCATTAATAAATATAGCTGAGCAATGCTGCAGATCTAGAACAACTAAGAAAGCACTTTCTACACATTGCTAGTACAGAAGCAACAGTTGACAGAAAAAGATAAGATTCAAACGAAAGCTTGTGACCATATATCGCAGATTAATGAATATAAGAAAAACAGGCCCTTATTGTCAGGAAAAGAGATTCAAGAAGAACCCCCTCAAGAAGATTCTCTCTCTCTCTCTCCACACACACACACACACACACTCACCACCGAGAAGGCCTGGCATGAGAAGCAGAAAGAAGCATGTAGCCAAAGACAACTTGCCAGACTCCATAAGCTCGAAGACTTGTAATATATACGGAAGGAACTCCATATATACATAGAAAATGCCATAAATATATAGAATCCGGCAAGTCATCCTTGGCTGCACTCCCCTTTCCGACCCTACATGCAAGGCTTTTGGTGGAGCTCTGATCAAGAGGTGAGTATGAATACTAACTCATAGAACTTGAGAATTTATAGATAAATCTGGCAAGGGGGAAGAGACAGAGAGAGAGACCATCATATACAGAAAAAGAAATATATAATTGTATATGACGGTTCACGTGACAGACGGTTCTTATCTGGGCTTATACAAGCGGTTTCTCTGAAAAAAAACATATATAACGCACTAGTTAGATTTATATCCATGCATGTACCGAGGCACACTTCAGAAGGCAGCCTATCCAAACTTGGCAACCAAGGAATGCACTGTCATGGAAATTGTTGAATCCTTTTTTTTTCTTTTGAAACCACAAAGTGATAAATGACCGTATCATCTCAGATTGCAGAGATAGATGTGTATGTGTGTTGGTGCTCACATGTATACTGCAACTGAAACCGCTAATATATGTGGGCGGTTTTAACTTCACGTACATCGAGGTCTGTTCAGCACTCAATGCAGTAATATATGAATACAGACTTATGTATATTGTATATAGAGTTGGTTCCGATTCCTTTTTCCCTCTGCCACCACTCTAGGGTTCCACCTAAACAGGAATCTGCTTTTCATTCCGTCTCACGTCAACTTTTGTTCCCTCCTCTTCTTCTGAACACATACGACATTTTTGCCACTCTCATCTCTGATCACCTTTCATCAGGATATGGGGTCCTCTCTAACAAGTACATGCACAGTTAAACATGATAAGTTTTATATATTTTTGTGTGACTAGCAAGAAAATAGCTAGGAAAGCCGATGAAGAAGGAAATATTGGAGTTATTGCTGCATTATGAGGGGTGACAGAATTAATACCCTATATAGTATATATATCAGATTATCAGTAAGAGCTAATTATAGTAAAAACGTATACTGTCCCTGCAGGCTAGCTATGATAAGTTATTATTTTATCAAAATGGGAAAAATCTAGGAACTCTAAATCATCATGATGCAAGAAAATTCCTTTCAAGTTTTATATATAGACAGACAATACCATGTTGGCAATGTTGACATGCAGTGTAATTGCTTATTTATTTTCTGTAGATGGACAATTGAAGATTAATCAAAGATTCCTTGTTACGGTTAGTAATATTTAAACATTACCCTCTCTCTCTCTCTCTATATATATATATATATATTCCCATGCCTGATAACTCTAAGGTGATTAAATTCCCAAGTGGATGCATGGTTCAGTTGGAAAGAGATATGGAAAGAGTGGTAGGACTCATACATGTCAAATAGGCCCCAACCCCATCACTCTCTTTCCCCCTTACTAGAAGATATGGTTGTTATAAAGAATCCGTGTCTATCAAATTATTACTCCCCTGGTATTAAATATAAACCATCTTTTGTAGTGTAATTACATTATAAATGGAGGCTTATATTTAGAAATGAAGAGAGTACCATATTAATTGGCTTATAATTTTATTAAAAGCTAAGTATATATATGCTAACTGCCAAGTTATTGTGTTTTCGGAAAATTAAACAAGATAAAGATACGATTCCCAAATTTTCACAGCTCAAATTATGTTATCTTGATACTCCTAACAAATGTTGCAACCAAAGATTACCTTTGTTTGTAAATTTACAAACTCTGATGGAAGGCATGCGCATACGTATCTTACCATCTATAGGTTTTCTTCTTTGCGGTGGTTCTTTGAATTCTAGATATATAGTATGGAGATCTTAGCTTCCTTCATTTATTGTAATGCTATAATTAAGCCCAGTTTAAATAATCACATCAAGAAGAAAAACAATTGAAGAGTAATAAAGAATTTTCTATAGGATCAAAACCATGTCAGTGAAAGTTACAGATCAGAGACGTAGGCCGAGAAATATTTTTTTCAAAGAAATACAATGATAAAGAGATTGATGTTGAATTTTATGTTGTTACTCTTTTCATTACATCTTTCCTGAACATGTACGGAACATTTGATACGACTAATTTCCATGCTGATCTGGTATTCCACTAATTTCCATCGGTCAATGAAGATAATCTGAAAATTTACTCATCAATGATTTAATAATTCCCATTATTGAGAATTTCATAAGTAAGGAGTACCTAGATCTTGCCTGTATCACTATTTCTAGCTTAGCTATCTGTTTTATAGGCATCAGCAATGACAGAATCTGCTGCTTTTCTTGTAGCCTGTGTCAAAATAATTAACTTAGAGGCTGCTCTAATTTTTAATCTGTTCCCCTTTCTTTTCTTTTTCTTTTTGTACTTTTCCTTTCTTTGTAATGTTTTCTGCGGTAAACTCATGCATATTCACAACTTTGGAGTGTTCTTTCTGTTTATAAAACCACCTTGTCAGTAAAAATATTTTTTAAAAAAATTAAGTCTATAATAACTATTGAATAGAGGCAGTTTCAAAGTGGGCTTTGAACTATGGAAAACACAATGTTTAGTATATAACTGTCATGCTATCTGTATAAATGTACATGCAATCAATATCAGTATATAATACAAAATCTATAAAAAGATACACTGTTCATGAAGAAACAACATTGTTTAATTCTCATGCAAAACAAAGCTTTGTTTGAGCAATTTATTTTGTTCATCTCTGTCGGGCCATACTAGACATATGCATAATACAGAATCAAACTGGATGGCTTCTAAATTTCAGCCACTATCAATATCAACTAGCAATTCCAGCTAAATCCATTCAAGTCAAACTGTTGGCAGTTAGAAGAAGCATCATTTTTGTCATCATTAACATTTAGGTCCAGTGTGGTTTCAAAGTTAGACATCCTATAGTCTTGATGAGAAATTTTCTCATAGTTCAGTTTCCCTGGCAGTACCTCATTTTCAGCTCTTTCCTTTCTCAACCTGCATTCTTCCTCTGACTTCAAATCTTCCTTCAAAACAGGCGCCCTCTTCCCCAAGCTCTCTTCTCCTTCAAGTCCAACATCCATGGATATGAGTTTTGAGTTTCTTTTACGTTCAGCATCCTTTGATGGGGGAAGAAACAGAATTTTCTCCTGCAGCTGGTCAGATAATGTGAGATCAGACTTCAGAACAACTGACTCTGGAGCACCCTCTTTTGATCTTAAAAATGGAGTTCCATCACATAATCTCAAATTTAAGCCCGCGAAACTTGTGTCTTGGTCTCTCTGAGATCCTTCGCTAGATGTCAAACAGCTATCCATTGAACAGTTGGTGGGTTTGGTCACTTGTGCTTGCTGAGGCCATAGTGCCTGTAATTCTTTCAGCTCTGAAAATGCATGTTCTGTGTATTGAGTTGATACTTTGGATGCCAGTTCAGAGAGTTGAACCTTGGCAGCTTCATGTCCTGACGTGCCAAGATTCTGTGTCTCTAATGTCTCTTGGGCTTTCTCCAGCACTCCTTGGAGATACTTCCCTTGAGCCTCTATCCGAAGCTGCAAGTGTCGCTGTACCTGATTAAAATTTAAAGATTTGGAAACAGTTTTACAGTTATCAAAAGTGAACTAATCAAAGCTTAGAATACACATATATTGAATGTAAAATTTTGTAAATCAATGAGCTACAACTTAAAGAAACACGGCAAGTTACGAGCTATACCTCGAGCTGCTCATGCAGCCTTCTTTGCACTTCAATTTGCATCTGTAGCGCCTCATTTATTTCTAAGTTCCTGGATTTAAGGTCCATATCCTAGTTAGAAACTGAAAAGAAAAAAGAACAATGGATACTTGATGACTGAAAATCTGAACGAGACAAGTTATGTGCTATTACTTGTTTGTCTGAGGTCTGATGCTTAAACTTCTCAGATGAACCCCGCTTGTCTCGGACAATTGGCCTGCTGCTTCTGCAATTTAAGTCAGTGAGATTAATTCTCTTCCAAATTCTATGCTTCATATCAGATAATTTCTGCAAATCTCTCAATCAACTTGTGGAATACATGGAAAGGATATGATGAAATAGTTCCCTCACCGTTTCTATAGGTTCCACTATTGCCCTGTCCATGCAGATTTTGACTGAGTCTGTATTTCTGTTGTCCAGAATGGGTTAGTGATAGCTAAACATATAGAAGGGACCTAAAATTTTACAAAAATCTGACTTTCAGTGCAGAACAAGTTCTGTTTTATAACGGGTTTTAAAGCTGTGATTTTCTAGTGTAAAAGAAGGGGGGATAATAATTCAGAACAATCCAACATCTACTACAAGCGGGAAATTGTATCTTGTGCTTCCCTCTTTAACTAATTAAACTGATGATGTCACTTGCATAACATTACCATGTGTTTATTCTTAATCTAATCAACTTAATATGACCAAAATAGTTAGGACCTGGTTCCTGGAAAGTCTGAGGGACTTTCGGGGTAAAACAAGAAAAAGGGTACCTGTAGATGACTCTTCAAGTGGTAAAGAGTAAGTCCAGGTATCGCCATAAGTTTCAATACTGTTTTTGGTGTAGCTTCTGCAAGAACAGTGTAACTAGGATTAGCTTCAAAACATAGATTTATTTCCTAATTCACAATCATTGTAGCACAGCTCACTGTCTGGCCCTCCTAGCTGATTCACTGCTTCTACAAATCGCTCATGGAGATCTGGTGTCCATTTTAGTCTAGGCTTAGCATCAGTTGATAGAACAAGTCCTGAGTCTCCAGTTCCACTTCCAGCATGAATCATATGCCTCTCAGGAGGGTTTGTCATCCTTAAAGAGTTAATGTTCTTTGCTTGCTGTTGCTGATGATAGTACATTCTCTCTTTTCTGTAAACAAAATCATCTTATTAATCTACCCAGAAACACGAACAGTTATAAATAAGCTGATCAAGATCATCTTATTACCTGATGAATGATACCTTTCAAATGCTATTCCAGGTTTCAAATACGAGCAGTTTTCCACAATAGCTCTGTCTAATCTTTTGTTCTCCCCGAACAAGATTTTCACATGCCTTGGTTGTACCCAAAGATGTCCTTATAAAGCAAGTGAGCAAAGAAGGGGCACCATGTGAAGCATAGAATCTAGAACAGAAGCAACTCAAAACTGAATACTTCATACGATATTCATTCAGAGTTACTTAAAACGAAAAAAAAAATATTGTGGCCTATCTCTCCACTTCCACTTTCCAATCCAAGGAAACTATTCCATATAAAATTATGTTCGTTGTACTTTCTGAAACACCTCAAACGTTGCATTTGGTTCCAAAATTGACCCATCAACTTGCATCTACTTGAGCCTGCATATATTTTTGTCCTTCTGGCAAAGGCAGGAACCTCATTCCAAAAGTTCATAGAAGAATTTGGTGTCTAGGATCACAAATTAAACTTCTTTTCCCTCAAAGCATCAAAAACCACACTTTATCTCCCTTTTTCTTCATGGAAGATTCTTGCACTCCTTAGTCTCTGTCACTCACCCCGGGTAGTTAATTTACTAACATCGTTAATACTACTATACTGAAGGGTTTGGCAAAACTTTTCTAAACGAAGGCAATAACTCGTTATGTTATGGAGAATATAGAAAATAAGATTCTTTATGATTGGGGCACCAAGAAATGGATACTAAGTGACACAGATACATTCAAGAAAAAGAATAACGGTCGTGAGATGTTTCTCAAAGTCCTTGGAGATTTTTCAAAGAAAAGAATAGAATAAGAATACAGTCCTTTTGTTGTCTGGTTCGATAAGTTTTGTGCATATGTAGACCACAAAGAATAAAATAAAACCAAGGATCCAAACTTTTTTGGTCCAGCCGGCTCAGCCGGGACCAAGTGATAAAAAGATAAACGTGCGAATGTACCATCTTAATTTGACATTCATGCTTATTGCTTTTGTTTAAAGACTTTGGCCTATTGAAATATATAGTATAGACCATTACCAGTTGTCCTAGTCTTGTGCTTGGCTTGAAATTGAGGTTGTCTTCTAAATATACAGTTTCATTGAACTCACAAGTCTACATACATAAAAAATTCACATATTTATGTTATTCTTAAACTTGCAAGTGGTTTAAGAATTGGAAATGTTGAGAAATAGTTTGGTTTGATTCATTTTCAGGATTTATGCCCGCATTACATGTGTACATTTTAGTGGATTATGCTTATGCTGTTTTATTTTGCAATTTAATCCATGTATTTAATAACCAAGAATTATTACCTTTAGAACACAGAATCTGTTATGTGATCAACAGCTAGTGCAGAATAAATTCTACCACTTGCTATTATACACAATATATAGAAAAGTTGGGTTTTATTGATTAATAATAGCATGCATGATGACTGAGTAAACATGCAAGAGCAGGCATTGACAACCTAAATCAACTGTATCTATTTTAAAATTGCAAGAGTTAATTATCGAAAAATAAAACCAAAAAAGGAATTAAAAAAATCAATTTTAATGTATCCCTTTGGGACATCAATTGATTCTGACTTCTGAGAACTTATACTGCAACTAGGGAGAAATGGCAAAAGCAGGCATTGACAAGCTAAACGGGAAATGCTTAATTGTTTGCCTTCAAGTGAATGAGATTCAACTAAGCAAGAAACCTGATTCGGTACCACATCAGGAATATTGTATTGTACTGACAACCAAGAATTCACATCTTTTGACAACCGGTTTAATAGTATTAAAACTACTAATACTTTTATTTATGCTAGAATTTTGTATCGTGATGAGATAAGTTGTTTCATTGCCTCTCTTTCTATGTCAGATTGAAAGTTCGGGGCATTTCGTACTTGAAAGTGTATTTTAGTATCATGGGCTCCTACATAAACAATAGCCTACACCTTGCCTTCATCATATACAATGAATGAGAGGATTTAAGATGAGCCTTTTGAGGACCCAAGGACGAATCTTGCAAGGTATGGTAAGCTTACATAAAGTACTTGTCCGTAACGTTTTTTAACTGCTCTATCCTCTCTTAAATATTGTTGGATTCAGGAATGAACCAAGCTTTTAAAGCTGATTTTATTGGCTCTGGCAAACAGTTTCTGTAAATAATGGAGGCCAAGAGAGTTTTAGGACTTGATATTAGTTGGCTTTCCTTTTATGTAACGTTCTACAATTCTATCAAAACTCTAATACACACACTCACCTTTAGATATGAGAAATGTCAAGAGTTGAAGCTTATTTAAGGAGTTATTAGAAATCACATTCAAAATAATGATAAGACACTCAGTATACTTTAATTATGTGACCGCCAAGAAATGACATTGGCTAAAATAGGCAGTACAAATTGACATATTGTTATTCCACATAATGTTAGGAAGGCTGTTAAGTGCACTTCATGGCAAGGAAAGAGAATCTTAAACTAGAAACCTAACAGATCTAATTCTCCAATCAGGAGTTTAATAATTGTTCTTTCTCTAAGATCCACGAAAAATGGGTTCCCTACTATGCCCACTAAGCTGTTGCCTTTAGTAACTGTATGTGGATTCTTTTCAGGACAGTTCAATCAGTTATGACTAAGCAAGGTCATTTCACAGAGAAGTTTGTCAGATTTAAAATGCTCTCTTTTCAGTGGCTGAGGCCTCTTACCCTTGTAAGGATTGATTCAATGGTCATTTCATTTCACCAACCTATATTCACATTTATTTATCACCATATAGACAGTTCCAGGAAATTATGAGACTCCCCTCTCTTCATGTTAATATTGATTATTAGTCTTATTTGATTTGATTTGATTTATTTTCTGTCTGGAAAAAATGCTGTATTTGATTTTATGCTTGGGAGGGAAATTCTGATAAGAGATTGTGGTAGATTATTGAAAGCAACAGGTCTCCACCATGAGATAATTTACAAGGCCTTTATGTTACACTGCAAACTTTCTTTATAAGGAGAATGTGATTCCCTTGGGAGAAGAGAACTGAAGCTCAGTGGATGAGCTAGCTAATTATTATACGTAAATTGCTGAGAAACGAGTTGACATAGGGTCTCTTTACATTAGCGAGGGACACTACTTTTCCAACGTGATTTACAGCCTCTGAGGTAAACATGTGAGGAGAGTTTTATCTCAACTTACGTGAATGTACTTTTATAATACTTTGGCTTTTGAAAAACAAATATTGGCCTAAGATAACCAAAATTATCCACAAAATTCATTTTTTAGATGTCTAAGGGCCAGTTTCATTCACGCCTTCTTATCTTGTTCATTACACAATACAACTTACCTACACACCACCACTCTCTTTTCATACGAATTTGAACTCAAAACTTTATGTTTATGTGGCTAAAACCCTTCCACTGTATATGGTATCATTCACTTTGAGGCTACACGATTACCAAATAAAAGTTAGAAGTTGGATCAAGTTGTTGATTAAGATGGTAAATGGTCCTATCCCATAAGGAAGAGAACACTAGTTCAAATCTTGATTAACACAATTATTAAAAGGGTTTTAATGTTAACAATAGAAATCAATCTCAAGTTTAATTTCAAAGTGACTTTGTAGATAATTTGAATTAAAAAAGAGAGTAGAGGTTAGATTTTTACCATGATTACTTTTTCTTTGTAAATTTAATTATGATGTCAATTTAGTTGATTACAAAATATTCATATTTACTTGCCTTACGTCTAATTCTAAATATCATAAGCCCCGTGACATATCTATAATCAATAAAACGCTTTAATAAAGATGTATAGACTCTCATTTTGTTTATTAAAATGAACTATTTATAAAACTATAAACTTTTCATTTGAGCTTCAACATTCAGCCCATTTTTTTTGGGGAGGGGGGTGGGAGACTTTTAACTCGTCCCAAAAACAAACAAGTCCTTCTTAATGTATGAACATTACGTGCTAGATATGACATGAAAATGAGAAGGAAGAAAGTAATCAAATAGCTGCAATATGGATTATGGAGAGCCAATTCCTTCTTCCAAAACTCATTCTCCGTTCACTATCATCACTTGATTACCATTACCCGGATCGCCTTTATTCCGACGTCCGCCGTTGGCTTCAACCTTGGAATCGTCGTACGGTAGCTGAAACCTACAAACCGGGTAAGAACTCCGAAGTTTCAGCCACGAGACAATGCAGTCACCGTGAAACTTATGCCCGCACGGCATCTCCTTCACCTCACTCCCAATCTCTGCATCCTCCAAACATACTATAAACTGCATATCCTCCTCCTTAGTCACCGTCGGCAACTCGGCATCTCTTCTACCGCTGCCTTCCGCGCCGGCGGGTTCACATTACTCACATATCTATTATTAGCATCAGTATTATTGTGCGCCAGATGTTGCAGCAACAACCCAGACCCAGGTTCCTCCAGAAAGTCACCAAGAGACCCCAACGGATTCTCCTCAACGGAGTCGTACGACCTCTCGGGTTGTTCATCTGTGAATGACCTGGCAGAATGAAAGCCTCTTCGTTGAATGGATCAATCACAACCACGTTGAGACTCACGTTGTTACTATTATCACTGCCGCCACCACCGTCGTTGTTTCTATGATCATTTTCTGTGTTGCTGCGTGGCGTCATCCGACCGTTAAGACAACGGAAGACGAGCATGAGCGAAGTGAACGATGTTCTTCTCACCAGAAGGTCACCGAGCTGTTCCGTCTCTTGCTCGCCGTCGTCTACCTCCTCCCTGCTTGAGCTCGAATAACCGTTGTTGTTGATTGTTGCTAGAGCAGGTCTGAGAACACTCTTCAAACCCAGTAATATTGGCGAGTGAGGGAACATAGAGGCCTATCTGATCAAATCGTCGCCTGCATCGTTATTATGTTCTGGCGATGGTGATGAACTTAGGCTGTCCATTATTACCTCTGTAAATTCTGATCCACAAACTGGGCATTTGTTCTCTCGTTTCCTGCAGTGATAATGGTTACCTCATAATAAGAAAAGAATACGAAAAAAGTGTAAGATGTGTTTAACCTTCAGATTTTTTTTATAAGATACAATAGATACTCTAGAGTATGGACGGTACTTCCAACACTCATGCTAAAGTAACAAATGTTTTTACAAAGTGATGATTTGATTTTACCTATGTGTACACTCAAAGAAAAAGACAATGAGTTTAATCTTGCTGTATATAAAAATTGCAAGTTCAAATGGATAAATTAAGAGGGTGTTTATAGAGTATGGAGAGACGTCTTGAAGTGATACATTTTGAAGTGATTCATCTTCAATTAAAAGTTACAACCATAACGCTTCAAGAAGTCACAACCATAATGATTTTCCCATAAAAGGTTATATCTTTATAGTATAAAGGATGCATAACTTTAAAATTATAACACACAATCTTTCAAATAAATTCGTTAATTTACAAAAACACAACCCTTTAAATAAATTTGTTATTCCACGGGGATATCACTTTTAACAACACATATTTTACTTTTAAAAAATGACATTTCTTTATTTTTAAAAATATTCCTTGCCTCGTTGGATTCACCGTATTAGAGCACGTGTTGCACCATCTGCCAGCACTTGTAAGAATGAGAATTGAAGATTATTTCGTACCTGTAAGAATGAGGGAGATTTGTTATTCATTCGTTCGGCAACGCTTTTCTCCACCCATCATAAACATGATGCACAGTATCAACAGTGAAAAAAAAAAAAAAGTTGATGTTCACTTTTTTGCAGTGTTTCATGAGGTTTATGAAAATAAGTTATTTGGAGGAACAAGCTACTTCTGCGAATAAGCTGAAATTTTAAACTTTTATAAATAAGTCACTTCTTTTACCGTTTTCTCAAATACAAATCGCTTTTACAATCTGACTTATTTCTAATATCACCTCTCCATAAATCTTTCTGCAAATAAATTAATTATCCCATCGCGTTCTCAAACGGATCCATTATCTGGGGGTGGCCAGTGCATCGTTTTGGATTTTAGTTACAAAGGATGATGCATAGCTGGGCAGCGGTTTTGATTTGCATTAGCCTTGTCTCACAGTTTTATGATTTCTCTACCTAAAATTAGTTTCAAAATCTAAATTTTTTTTATCCGGGTACTCACATTTTTTAGAAAATTTATTTTGAATATAAAATTTCGGTTCAAAAGTTAGGTTTTGAAAAAACTATTTTGTTGTCAAATCACGTTATCTCTTTAATAAATTTTCTCTTTTATATTTTTTTCTTCCTCTTTCCCCTTTCATACATACTTTTATCTCGGAATCTGTAAAAGGCAATAACTTTCCAAACACAATCGCATTTTTAAACATAGATTTTACCTCGAAATCCATAAAAGTTATTCTCCAAAACCTAGGTTTTACCTTGAAATTCGTACAACATATTTTTAAAATGACTTCCAAATAAGCTCTTAATTGTTTTGTTTTGGTTAATGATTGTTTTAGGGTAGAGTTTTTTGTCTACCTATAACTTTTACTCTATTGTTACATTATTGGATGGTAAATTTTACAGCTTGCTTCTGTTTTTGTTTATTTAAATGAGCAGGCACTAATGGTATCAGGCTAAAAAAGCGGGATTAAATTTGTAACCTCTCCCTTAAAAGATGCCATGTCACTATTCTACAGGGTATTGACTAAATATATGTTCACTTTTATAACTTGCCTACTTGGCCACCTGAATACCTCTATTTGGAGTTATGTAATTCCAGAGTTAATCACTGTTTTGCTCAAAAATAAAAGTTAATTGAGACATTCCTTGGGTGCATGGCACTTGAGATTCTGATTCGTCCTTATTTATTTTTTTAGTTTTCTAACGAATACAAACCAACGCCCATGGCAAAAAACAATCGTAGAGGGTCCATCAATGATGTGGTGTCCAAAAGTACTACCAAGTACATTATTTGCCACAAAATCAGCAGTTTCATTTGTATATCTCTCAATAATTTTCAAGTTGACATTTCAATCCCGCTTGAGCATCAGTTTTTATCTCGTCAATCAAGCTCCGCTTCTCATGAAGATATAATACCTCTTTCTAAAGGAGACCAATAGATTTTGCCGAGTCTGAGATCAGAGTGAGATTCTTCACTCCATTATCCCATACTCTTTTAAGCTCTATATTTCTTGAGTAAGCAAATCCTCATAATTTAGACGAATCATAAAGCCTTAAAAATAACTCCACTCATTAGGATGTTGCCACACAAATAAAAGAAAATGTAATAAAAGAACATGTTCACGCAAATAAAATTTATTTTACATATTTTTTAAATTACGTAGAATCATTTAAAAAAGTCAATCCAAATAATCATGGGTGGATGCAGTTGATCAAGGTGTGATAGATGGATTGCATATATTAAATGTCAAATAATACTTTATATATTAACCTATTCACTAAGAAGATACATGTAAGATGTATATATATGAAAAACGTTAGGACACTCAATATAAACCTTGGTTAGTTCTTTGGGATAGACTCATAGAGCCAAAGAAAATCATATATAAGGATTAAAATGTAAATTTACCTTAAAAGCTGTTAGTTAGAAACAATGTTACATTCAAGGTTTTTTAAAAGTCAAATTGCCCTGAAAGTTAAAAATAAAACAATGTATTCCATTAAAAATATATTGATGTCATTTTAAAATTTTTAAAATAACATTGCTTCTAAATTTTAGGATGATGTTGCTCCCGGAAATAAATTTACACATTAACCTTATATTTAATTTAATGATACATGTAAATGCTTCAAAATATATAATATAAATAATTTATTTATTTTTATTAGTCTCTCTATAAAAATTAGCCAAGATATGATATTTAACATGATTCTGGATTATCAACAATTTAAGGCATAATTTTTAAGCAATTTTTTTCATTGAATATCAATAACAATAATTGAACAAATAACAACTTTTTCATTTATTAAATCACAATAACAACAGGTAGTAACAATTAATTTCATCTAAACAATCAGGTCATTTAGAATATTTTTTCAAAATGATTTCCAAAATTTTATAAAAGTTAAATCATTTTAAAGGCAATTTTAGCATTTCCATATTTTAATCATCCTGTGAACAACTTACGAACAAAAAAAAAAAATTAAACATAAATAAATCGTCGTTTCATCGCCGCGGTCTTCCCTGATCGTATTGCTTTCCCCCCCCAAAAAGTTGAAATAGTTCAGTGCAAGTGAAACCCTAGAAGACTTCGACTGCAATTGATCGTCGAGCATTTTGCGATTGCATGATTAGATTAGGGACAAATTCTTGTTGGATTAAGTTAGCAGAATGGGTGCAAGTCGAAAGCTTCAGGGCGAGATAGATCGCGTTCTCAAGAAGGTCCAGGAAGGTGTTGAGGTCTTCGATAGCATCTGGAACAAGGTTCGTAATTTCCATCATTCTTTCTAGTCCAGTCTGCTGTTTTTTTTGGATTTGGGCTGTGCATTAACTATGTCCAATTGAATGACTCGACAAACGGTACATTTTAATTTTGTTTTTTTAAAGGTTTACGACACTGACAATGCTAACCAGAAGGAGAAATTTGAGGCAGACCTGAAGAAGGAGATTAAGAAGCTCCAGAGGTACAGGGACCAAATCAAGACTTGGATACAGTCCAGCGAGATCAAGGATAAGAAGGTCGTCTTTGATTTCCCCCCCTTATCATAACTTCACAAGCTCATGCCGTCTCTTAGCATTATGCATGTTGAATTTTCTCGGGGCTATACTAGCAATAATCTGATACATGTTTCTAGCCAAATAAACGGGAAATTGTAAATTTCTGCACCGCTTTTATTTTTATTTTTAATGATTCCTAGTCACTTATAATATCTTGGACATTGCAGCTTTTAGAAGTATATTAGTCTACACTACTACTTGCCCCATCATTTAGCGTTTTATTTCAAACTCTTTGTTAAGCAGGGGACCACATTCTAGTTATGTATAAACGTCTTTCAATTAATGATAGTTTGGTACCTGTGTGTTCTGGTAATGTGGAACTCATCATATATTGTTTGCCCTCGTGGAATGCTGAGCAATCTTTCATTGCACTATATTTTGTCATAAAGCCTAGTTTTATCATTGATTATTCCATCGATTAAGTGTTGCAGTCCCATTTTCCTTCTTTTGCACATCTCAGATTCTTTTTTGGTTGTGCTTGAGGTTAACTTTGCAATATGAGCTTCTGAATTGTTGCTTGGGGTTTTAATATCAATTCAAGTCGTTGGTTTTGAATTTAACATTTTTTCTTTTGATATATTTTGACATAGGTTAGTGCCTCTTATGAGCAGGCTCTGGTGGATAGTCGCAAGCTCATCGAGCGTGAAATGGAAAGATTTAAGATCTGTGAAAAGGAAACTAAGACCAAAGCATTCTCCAAAGAAGGCTTGGGCCAACAGCCTAAAACAGCAAGACTTTAACCTGGGGCAATTTCTCTTTTGCTCTCAAATTATATTTAAAAGCTCTTTCTTGCTTTTCTCGACGTGCCTTGGTTTTTTTTTGCTGAAAATTTTTTCGTCCTGTGCTGATGTAGCTGTTGGTTTTTTATTTGTAGGATCCAAAGGAGAAGGCTAAATCAGAGACAAGGGATTGGTTGAATAATGTGGTATGCAATCCATTTCTTTAAATAACATTCAACCTTTTTATATTACGCTCGAAGTATAGTGAATATTTTGTTGCATTATTAATTTGCTCACATTACTCTATGGTGTTGACGGTTGCAATGGTCAGCTTTGCTGTATCCTTTGACATTTGCAACACGTTAAAAGTTGTCCCAAGATCAATCAACTCATTGCGATCTCTAAGCATAGTGAATATCTTATTGCATTATTAGATTTGTTTCTCCAGTAATTACTATGCAGTCGAGTCTGGTGCCTATTTCTCTTGTGATTCTTGTTGCAGCATCTTGTAATAATACATTGTCAGTTAGTTTATATTAATATAATTTTTTGTGTAAACAAATGTTTATTTTTATATGCTTCATAATTTGGAGGAATTAATTAACAGCATTTAGAACATGAGCAGGTTGGAGAGTTAGAATCTCAAATTGATAGCTTTGAAGCTGAGCTTGAAGGACTTTCCGTCAAAAAGGGAAAAAGCAGACCACCTAGATTGGTATGATTATAAAGTAAACATAGGACGTTTGTTTTGTGGGATTGATGGTATACCTTTCTCCGGCCATTCACATGTTACATTTGTTTTCCAGACGCATCTAGAGATGTCAATTGCTCGACACAAGGCTCATATAAAAAAATGCGAGTTACTCTTGAGGCTGCTAGACAATGATGAATTAAGTCCTGAGCAGGTTAATGATGTCAAGGATTTCTTGGATAGCGTAATCAGGTTTGCTTAAAATCTGATACTTAATAGATTTTTTTGATATCTTCTTTTCATACTTTCTCCTGAACAGAATTTTGCATGCTTAATGCTATGCAACATTTACGTCTTTCTACTTATTTTTCCCGTTCCTCTTGAACTTTCTTATTTTTATACAGGAGGACTTCGATGAATTCAGTGACGTCGATGAGCTCTACAGTTCATTACCTTTAGACAAGGTGGAGTCTCTTGAAGATCTCGTCACAATTGGTCCACCTGGTCTTGCTAAGGTATTTGCCTACCCGATCAAGATTGCTCATGTTTTGGGATTGGGATGCATAAAATGATTTTTTCTGCATTGGCATTTTTGTTCTAGAATGCCATGTTGAACTGTAAATCTTCTGGCGATGGTAGGTGTCTTGTCAAGAGAAATTTAATTCATATATATGTGTTGTGTTAACATCCCAGACCCCTATGTGTGTGATTGGGAATCTGTTAGGAGAATGATTTCACACAAGCCGATGCAAGTATGCGAGAGAAGTTTTGTTTCGGCTTGTACAAATGTGATTCTAAAAGTGATTGCCAAACACGCACATACATGTTGGAATTCATATTTTCTGCCGACAGATAAGAATACTTAAAAGTTCTTAAGTAATTTACGCTGTATTTTGGCAGGGTGCACTTGGGCTTAGCTTGAAGACATCTTTAGCTGCACCGGTGTCACAAACATCTGTATGTATTGCTTCTACCTATGACCTGAAAAAGAGAGTCAGCATTTTTTAAAATGGAAGCCGTCCGGTGATTATTTTTTTCACGAATCATATGGAGAAACATACTTAGTGGTAGTTAAATGAGTTTGTAATGATCTATGGCACCTTATCTACTTGTCAGAATAATAGTGGAGTATGAGTCATGATCATAATTGTAGATCCTGCGTGCCTGTCTTTAAATTACTTGACTATCTGTATAAGAAAAAAGAAAAACAGCCACATCCTTGTTAGGTTTTGCTTAAGTAGAAGTACGTTATCATTTTTCCTTGAAAACTGTTATGTCTAATCATGACTAGGATGGTCTATCCAGGAACAAGCTGATGACACAGCTTCCCAGGATAGCAATTCTGATGCTGTTGTCAGAACACCACCTTCTAAAAGTAGTGGAATCAGTTCTGCTATGTCGACACCATCTGGGAACCATGCTACTCCTGTTTCTTTGAGTGTTTCGTCTCAGAACTTGACTGGTGCAACTGCTGCAGTATCAGTCCTCCCTGGTTCAAATTCTGTTCGGACTGCTCTGGAGAATACTGGTGCTGATAATTCTTCATCTGCATGTCAGTCTACTTCTGTGAAAGAAGATGAGGTTAATGGCTTCCCTGGCCGGAGAGCATCTCCATCACTTTCTGATGCTGCACATGTGAGAGGCATCAGTAGAAGCAGCGTACCAAATCAAGTTACATCTGGCATCCCTCTTGCTTCCAGCAACATTGTTTCTGGCAATGGGGCCCTTGGTTCAGTCCCTTCAGCCTCTGAAATAACAAAGAGAAACTTACTGGGAGCCGATGACAGGATTGGAAGTAGTGGAACAGGGCAGCCTCTTCTATCACCCCTAAATAGAATGATATTGCCTCAGGCTGTGAAGGCTAACGATGGAACTGGTTCAGTTGACCCTAATAATATTAATGAGGCGGCAGCTGTATCTGGGAGAGTTTTCTCCCCCTCTGGTGTTCCTGGCATGCAATGGAGACCAGGAAGTCCTTTCCAGAACCAAAATGAGGCGGTAATACTTTTATCATTTTATTTTTCTTTGGATGGTGATTGTTGGGTTAAATAAATTACGTGCAATTACATACATAGATAAACATTGTCATGTCTTGTGTAGTTTCTTGTTCTGTATGTTTAAGCTATGTTGTTCAATAAGCAAATGTTTTCATTTTTAGGGGCAGCTTCGTGGAAGAACTGAAATAGCACCTGATCAGAGAGAAAAATTTCTGCAGAAGTTTCAGCAAGTGCAGCAACAAGGGCATAGTACCCTTCTTGGCATGTCTTCTCTTGCTGGTGGGACTCATAAGCA
>JANTPZ010002217.1:0-18130 GCA_025593235.1 Vachellia pachyceras
CCCAATTTGAAGGGAATCAAAATAAGGGGAGGGGAGGGGAGGGGAGGGAATGAGGGGGCATATTTTGGGTCCCCTCCCCTCCAAAAGTTTAAACCAAACAAGGGAGGGATTCATTTTTCATCCCCTCCATCCCCTTCCCCTCAACCAAACAAGCCCTTAAGAACATGAAAAAATTCTATATTTTCCTTTGATACTCCAGCTCTTTTCCATTTCTCAAAATTCTTCCCAGATTTTCCGTAATTAATTTTCTAAGAAAATACTTTTTCGGGGCTTTCGGCATTGTTGATCTCCGTAGTTCGAAATCGCCCGCACCGGATACAATATAATAATTTTATTAATTACTTTATGACCCAACTAAACTTTTCTTTGTTCGGGTCTCCGACATTTAAGAACTCATGCTACCTCAAATAATTAGTTCTCAATCGTCCTTAGCTCCGAAATATCTTAATTACGAAAATGCCATTACTTATCTTACTTTACTCATAATTACCAAAATACCACTACCTCTTTTACTTTTGCCATAATTACTAAAATGCCATCACATTTTTTACTTTTTTTAATTCCAACCTTACCCTTGGTTGACTTTGACATTTTTGGGTCAATTTTGACTTTTAAGTTGACTTTGACTTTTTTTGTCAAACTTTGACATTTTGTTGACTTTTGACCAACTTCTTCTCATGCTCAGACAGCTCACGCCAAGCCTTGCCAAGCACCCTGCTTTGTTCTCTAAGGTTCTTATGCTTCTCCCCTGTTTTAAAATATAAATTCCCTTTTAAATATAATGTAGCCACTATGTATAGTTTTTTATTTTGACACTTTCTCTATTACCAATTTCTTTCACATGCATAACAAGCATTGCACATTCATAAATTATATTCATATTTGCTCATGCACAACCAGAGCATTAGTCCAATATATAATAGGCATATGCCCATACATATGTACTCATTACCCATAGATAGAATTTCTTATTTATCAACCTACCCAAACTCATCTTCCTTTCTTTCCTCATATGGTATTCATCCAAATTCCCAATCCTTTTTTTACCTCGCTCACTTCGTTATTAATAAGGAAAAGAAAAATAACTGAATGCAATATATCAACTTGATCAAAAAAGAGTTCCAACATTAGTAATTGTAAACAAACATCAAACGAACTTACCCCCACTTAACCTATGAAATAAACAAAATATATTTGCACCAGCGGTCGACGAGAGAAGTTTGAAAGATGAATTCTTTAACTAGGGCACAAATTATATTATTCATATTGTGCGATGGAGGAATATGGCAACAATCAAAGAGGAGAGTATTTATCAGGAGAAGAGAGGAGTGCCTGGGATGGGAGATGAGTGGGTGGGAGAAGAGAGACATGGAGTTGAAGCAGGGCCGGAGACGAGAGGATATGAGTTTGCATGAGAATAGATGATTTTGTAACATTAATCACAAGAGGGTACTTTTGTCATTTTCTTTAAACTTCGTAAATGCCAAATTGAACCCTAACACCTCCATGCGATTTTGAAATGACGTAGCATCTTCCCGTTCTTTAGCAATTTCTAGGGTCTTTTTCTATCTTTTTCCCTTTTTCAAAATCTTATTTTTTTTAAAACTAGCTTAGCTCCACCTTAAGTTTGTGATGGAAATAAAGTAGAGGAAATCATGTACTCTTCTTATCTTTAACATAGGATCTAATTAGAGACTTAAACTTGGTTTTAAATGTATAATAAATTTCAATTTTTTAGTAATTTTTTTCAAATTATCCATATTGATTTTTTCAATAATAATTAAGAGAAGGATGGACGGATTAAGGAAGATAATTAGGGTGTTTGAAAAAAATATGTTATATTAAGTAACTTAACGGACATTTTTAATCTAATAACTAAATCATATATTTAAAATTATAGGAATATGGTTGTTTTGGCCACCCTATGTTGTATGCATTGTAGTGGTAGGAATAAAGCCCATCTAAACCGCAAAACCGAATCCAACCATGCGATCGATAGATGACCAATACGAACTCGAGGGTTTCGCAGTGGTTTAGGTGTTATTGCATTGAACAGCACAAATGGGTTAGGTTGCCAAATGCCAATAACATCAAATTAAAAAGGAACCATGTTGATGATTTGATCTCGTACATCTCCCAAAGGACCACCAAGTCTCCATTTAAGAGGAAGATCCATTGGTATAATGCTGGGGTCAAGGATCGTATTCTGCACTGCATTTTGTATAGCAACACTTGTAGTAATTCTACTGGCTTTGCTTTCACCAAATGCATCCCACAACAAGAAGATGCATTCAAGTCCATGGCTGGATCTCTCCTTATACATCCAAAAACCTCACATATCAGCTTCCTCCTCGAATCCACAGCCACCTCCTACCCTCGGCAACGACGACAAGGCGGCTGCTGCATTCGTCTTCCACCGTGTGCTCACGGAGGGACCGGAAAACAATTCCAGGGTCGTTGGAAAAGCAAAGGGCTTTATAATTCCTACCCAACAATTTGCTCAATCCCCGTTCAATGTCATATACTTAGCCTTTGAAACTCCAGAGCTTTCAGGTAGTCTCAGTGTGCAAGCTAAGGAGGCAGGTGGTGAGAAGGATGGTGAAGAATTTAGAGTGGTTGGAGGCACAGGGTCGTTTGCTTTTGCTCGGGGTGTTGCAGTTTTTACTCCCACCAATATAGGATCAACCCATGTTGATGCGAGTTATTATGTCAGATTTCAGCTTCAATTTCCAAATCAATCTCCCAAGACACCAACCTAATACAGAATGCTACTTCTTTTGGGTCGATGATTCTTCGGAACGTGTTCAAGCTCTTCCAGCATCTCATTGTCCATTCATATGTAAATGAGCAATATAATGGATAGATGACTCTTGTTTGAATTAGTTAGTTCTGTGAAAACGTCGGCGGCTCCTTTTTTTTGGATAAAATTCAGACTTGTTAGGTTAAAGAATTGAGTGAGAAATGCCCATATGTTATGTTGCAATCTTCAATATTTTGGCTGTTGTGAGAAACTTGGAAAAGAGTGAAGTGCTATCGAGTTTTGAAATGGTAGGCATATATATAGTCCCACATCGGTGAATGTGAAGGGACGGAACTGGGCGAAGGGGTATAAATGTCTCTGGGCTGGAAGGTTGATGGTATCTTTGCGCTTGGGGCAATGACGCAGCTAGTGAGGTTCTAACCGAGGCGCGTCTATTGCTGGTTGAAAACTATTTCCAAACCCCCTCTTGGGCTTGGGTTTGGCCCAAGCCCTTGAGAATTTCTGGAAGGGCTCCCCGCGGGGTAAACCCCTACAACACTAGTTTTTACTATTTAATATCTCATTTGGGTCTCATCCACAATCTCTGATGGGCTTTGTGGGCTTTTCACAATGGATTATCTTTAAAGGTCGTAGAAGAATTTAGATAATCAAGATCCGCTCTGATCCTTGGTATTTTGGGGGCCTGCAAATCAAGCAGCTCAATTATACTCCGTTTACATGACTTTTTTCTAACAGGCATATTTGAAGCAACAAGACATACAAGATAATAAGAATAAGAGAATAAATCATGTCTCTTTATGAGTTCTTTTATATTTCATTGTTTTGTTAGCTGTATTTCTACAGAAAGTTATTTCAATTTTGGAGAGTATTGCTTTTTAATTCTGGAGGGGTTGCAAAATAACCCTTAAGGATAATGCTCTTACTCTGACGTGGCTTGAGCCACATATTCTGTTTTTTTGCCAGTGATGACAGCAATCTTAGGAATTATTTCCTGTAGTTCATATGAACGCATCTTAATGGGCTCTCCAATTCATTTGGTTGATTACAAAAAAAAGACATAGATGAGCCTTAATGCTAATCGCTGCCTCCTTTCATTTGATTTTTCACTTATAGAAACTATTAATGAGTTGCAATCAAATTTAATGGCGGAGCACACACTTCACCAAGCCATATCCTTCATCAAAATTCATATCCAACAATGTATTCTTAATTTGGATTAGAAATGTTCATATTCAAATATTAATAAGATTAAGGGAAAATGAAACATTTTCTCTTGAAATAAAAATATTACCCTTTGCCGTTAAAATGTTAACAATCAAATGTCAATTTTTTAACGGCAGGAGGGGTAACAATGCTGCATTTTTAAACTTTTCGAAATGATATTAAACTTGAAAAACACCTTTGGAATAACATTGCTTTTAAGTGAAAATATCAAGACAAATTTACTTGTAACCCTTTTCATTTTATATATTTGTAAAGCAAAGACATAAGTTCAAAGATCATGTTGTTATTGATCTTCTATCACAAGATTGCACATATTCACTTTGATCTGAATTTCTCAAACAACTATTTGTGAATTCTTTTGAAAGTAACAAAACTTGAGGTAATTGACTTGATCATTGCATGATTCTCACAAGCAAAACAACACTACACCAATGATCTGATAGTTCATTAAGCTCCAACCTCAATCGTTTTAGATTAAGATGAGCTTTGTAAATTCTAAAAAAAACAAAAGAAAACACATACACTTCCTTGAATTATATGCCTCCATCTTTTTATTTCTTTGTTGGGTTGGCAGTTACAAGACCAACTCCTAATGAAGGCAGTGACAAAACTTGACTACGACTAATGTGCACCAGCAAAGTATGCAAGAGGTCCAACAAAAGCACCATTAATGTAAGTAGCAGGTTCCGAATGACTATAATCATCACGTTCATCTGGGAATCCATCGCTCTGATTTGGCCCGCCGACGACGGCTCCGACCAGTATGTTAGGGTTAGGGTTCATGGAATGGAAGAAGGGTTGGAAGCCACCATCACAACCTATGCTTTGAGGGTGAGTTGTTAAAGAGGGCAGTGAAGATCCTCTGTGGTGAATCCTCTTTGGGAAGTAAGGACCATACCCTACCATATAGGACATCCTCAAAGGGTTGTCTCCCAAAATGTAGTCCACCTATAAGTATTTCACCAAATTTTGTTTGGAAATTGAAACGAAGAGATATAATTAATCCAATATCAAGGTCAAATCTTCATTCTATATAGTTCAAGAACACAATTAGAAGAAAGGAAACATAAGATTTTTTTTTAACAGGAGTATAGGCATGGGCGGACCCATGTTATACCGAGCGGGTGCAGCCGCACCCCCTGACTTCCGGAAAATTAGGTATATATTAGTACTATGTGATTTATTTTGCACCCACTCATTTACTAATTTTGAACCCACTAAATTGTTTCTCAAATTCTTCTCAAAACATATTAAGAATAAATCTCACTTATGTTAAACTTACTATTAAAAAATAGTTTATACCCCCTGAGTCTGGGTCCTGAGTCCGCCACTGCGTATAGGTACTGTGATAGTAAACAAGGATGTATAGGTTTAAGTAAGTGAAGTGTGAAAGACTTGCCTGTCTCTTTGCAAGGCTTCTCAAGGTACTTGGAGAGACAAAGAGATTGCCACAATTGAATGTGTGCTTTGTGAATGACATGTACTTAGAGTAAGTTGTGAGCAGGAATGTTATAGATGTCACATATTGAAGATTGCTCTCAGGAAGCTTGTACATGAGCCCTCCTACACAACACCCAAAAAAAAAAATTATATTCAATTAGTTACTTTTTTTTTACCAATATACAAATTAATTAAAGAAGGGTTATTTTTTATTTGTATTTTCTGACAAAATGTTTTATTTTTCTCTTAAATGTTTGACATTACCTTGTGTATATTGGGTGCTTGAAGAGGGAGAGTTAGGCAGAATCTTGCACATAAAGTTCTCAGCTTCTTGCTTGTATTGATCAAAGTTCTTATCATGATTCAACAATGCTCTCTGCGTAAATGAACAATTAGAGGTAATAATTAATAAAATCAGTGTTTCAAAAAAAACAAGAATCATATATGTAATATAGACGCATTAATTAATTATTGAAAAACTACATTTTTTAACAAAATAACTTAAAAGATAATAATAATAATTATTATTATTATTATTATTATTATTATTATTATTATTTACCCTTGAGAGAAGCACATGTGCGCCAGCATATTTGTTGTCCCAACTAAAGAGATCAGGTTGGTCATCAGCTCCCAAATTCTTAATCAAATTATAGTAATAAACAGCATTTGTTGCCCTAAAAAGCCATGCTGCTCCCCACAATAGCTCATCCTAAATAATAATAAAAATATTTAAAATCATAATCTTTAAATAACAATAATTTGGTAAAAATTGAAAATATTAAAATCCAAGAAATTAAACATACAAAATTAGAAGAAGTACTAACAATTTACCTTGTAACCGGAATATGAGCAATAAAATGGGCAAACGGCAGAGCCAAGAGAACTACTATAAGAATCTTGGTGTTGCAAAGCAAATTGGAACACTTTCTGGGCCGTCCTCAACAAAACCCTTGAGTATGTAGGATCAACTTTACGGAAAACAATAGAGGCGGCAGCGAGGGTGGTGGCGGTTTCACCGGCCACATCAGAACCCGGTTTGTCAGGTGAGACCCAGTACACAGTTCGGGTAGTATCCATATCTTCGGGCCTTTCCCAACACTTATGGTCTACATTCGGGTCACCAACTCCAACATAGAGTCGACCCGGCGTTGTGGTGGCACATTTGAGGAGGTAGTCAGTAGCCCAACGAATCGCGGCCCGGGCCTCTTGGATTTGTGGGCCCATTCTCCGGCCATATTCAAGTGTGCTCCATGATAACATAGTGGTGGTGAAGGCCATAGGAAAGTTGAATTTGACATTGTCACCAGCATCATAGTAGCCTCCTGAAAGATCCACCTGCCAAATATAATATATACATTTTTATATTTCTTCTTAAATTTTGAGGAAGCTACTTGTATTTATTTTTTTTCCCAAATTTCATAAAATAATTTTTTTACATTAAAAATAACTCCACATTCAACCCTAGAGGTTCACGGATTAAAAAGTACTCCTATATTAGTAGTAATTATTATCAAGATATGACATGCTCGTTGACAAAAGGGAAAGGCCATAAAGCCCTCTGATTTTTTTTAATTGCTATTACTTATTATATTGCTCTGTCTTCGTTTTGTCTACTTTAGGACTATTTCTTTTTTATTTTTTCAAGAGAAATACTTTAGGAATATTTTAATTTTAATACTCCAAAAATTAGAATGTATGTGCACTGTGCAGTCTTCAAGACAATGCATTCTTTGACTGCGCACATTTTAAGAAAATTAAGGCAATGAACCTTTTTTTTTTTTTTGCTTTCCAGCACACTAGTGATTTTTTATACTTTTTTTTGAATAATTTATTCAAAATATACATTATCAGATATACACAAATATCTCGAAACTTTCTAAAAACAAAATTATATAATTTCAGTAAAAATGGTCAATGTAGTTTTTCCTTTTTTTAAAGGAAATGTTTTTACATTTAGAAAATAAAATAAAGAATAGTGCAAATTTAACAGTGCTTTAAAAAGCTCGTGTAATTTATCTTGTATTTAACGAGTACATATATTTATAAAAAAAATAAAAACTGGTGTATAAAAATTAACAAAACAGAACATAGTGATTCCATAGTTTACTTCCACAAGTTTTTTTTTGGATAGGGTTGTGTGTATAAAAATAAAAAAATGACACTTGTTTTTATATACTTAATGCAACGTGCATACATGACCTACACTAATTTTAGTTGACTTTTCAACTCGACTCAACTATGAAGATGGTTACTCAATTTAAACCGAGCTACTAATTAACAAACCTAGTTTGGTTTTGAATGTAATGAGCATAACTTCCACTACCCTAAAATGTCACAAAAATCACTACCAAAAAAATGTTATTCCGTCGTTTAATAGCTATTTTATGGAGCTAAAACAAGGGTCACTATTTCTAATGGAAAATAGCCATTTAATGATGGATTTTTCCGCCACTAAATAATATTTTTCTGATAGTAAATGTAGAGAGATAGAAAAACGTACATTGGCGAGGCGGCCGTCAGAGAGGCCGGAGTTGGACCTCCAAGTTAGAAGCTGGTGAGGAGGGAGCCTCCCTGACCTCTGACCTTGGAAGAACAACAATGACTTTGCCAATGCTTCTCTGTAATTATGATTAGGGTTTCCCTCAACATTGTCAACTATGAAGAAGAAGATGATGAAGAAGAAGAACTTGAACATGATAACTGCTAGAAAGCACAAACAAAGAAGCTAGCGCCTACACACTCTGAAACTGATCAATGAGGATTGTTTCAGAGCAGTGAGGGTTTTAGGGTTTTGTTGGAGATGATTCAGTCTTAAGCTGAAGTGCCCCTTTTTATAAGGCACACTGATTATTATGGAGCGCCTCAAAACCCGTCACTTGGCGCAAATCATGGCTTTTATTTTTATTGTTTCTTAGACCAAGAAATTATGCACTCCTCTATCAACTTAATTGTCTAACCATTCTACCTTTTTATCTTTAATATAAATTATATATATAATATATATATATGGGAACGGTATTGCATTATTACAAGATAGAAAATTAAGCTCTCAATGTTTATTGTATTGCTGTTAAAAGAAAGATACTTTCAAATTAAATAATTTTGGATTCAGACATTTTCTGTCTCTGTTTTTCCCCTTTTTAATTCGGACTAAATCTTAGTCTTTAAATTAATTTAAATGTCACAGATTTCATTTTTATATAAAAAAATCATTCTATACATATATGAGCAATTAGATTCATTAAATATTAAATCAGTATATTGAATAATCAATATTTAAGTATATTTTAACATCAATTAATTGTATAATGGTAATTGAATTAGCATTTTTCGTTAAGTAAAACTAACAATATTAACGTTAAAGGATTAAAAATACACTTTTAAAACTTTAGAGATCAAACTGAAATTTGATGTAAATTTAAAGTAATAAATTTATACTTTAACCTTTAATTTTTTTTATAATTAATTATAGACCATGTCATTTAAAAATAACAATTAGCATTTAAACTATAGATTTAAGTATATTATATTTTTATTTAAAAATAAATGCTCAAATAAATGTTTTAATACTTTTTTCAAGTACTTTATATTTTAAGACTTTTTATTTAAAAAAGATAGTAAATTAACTAATTTAAATACATATTAAGGATTATGTATTGTTTGAGTGTCTTGAGTATTTAAAAAATAACAAAAAATAGATCTTGAATTCCAAGTGTTAATTTTTAAATGACAAGGTATATAATAAAAATTATAATATAACAAAACCGTTAATTTTAACGGTGATTTTAATTGCTGGGAAGTTGATAGACAAAGTTTGAAATATTAGGGTTTTAATTTAAATTGTTAAAGGTCAAATGGTATGTGCAACTGATCTAAAGTTTAGAAGTGATTTATATATTTTAACCTTAAAAATATTATAATAATAAACTAACTCTAGTTCTAACATGAGAATTATACACAACGTTGTTAACTTTTATCTTAAATACAATATTTCAATTTATTATATATCTCAAATTTATAATTTAATACTAACACCCCATTTGGTTAGGTGAAAATCAATCGATAAAATAGGAAAATCAAAATTTTCCAGTGGCGGTAACTGTTTGGTTCAACATTTGAAATGGAAAATGAATTCTGGCAACGACCCATTTTCATTCGTATGTGTAGAAGATGGAGTTTAAAAAACAGTTCTCCATTCGAATGACATGTTGGCTCATTTTAATGACACCCTTCAAAATTTCAATATGCATCCAAATGTGGTGAAGATGAAAAGTGTTATTTGAATGAGCCTTATGGCTCATTCGAATGACACCCTTCAAAATTCTAATATGCATCCGAATGTGGTGAAGATATGGTGAAGATGAAGGGTGTCATTTGAATGAGCCACAAGACTCATTCAAAATTCCAATTTGCATTCCAATGTGGTGATCATGGGCTCGTTCGAATGACACCTTTCAAAATTCCAATATGCATCCTTGTGGTGAAGATGAAGGGTGTCATTCGAATGAGCCATAAGGCTCATTCGAATGACACCCTTCAAAATTTCAATTTGTATCCGAATGTAGTGAAGATACGGTGAAGATGAAGGGTATCATTCGAATGAGTTCCTTCAAAATTCCAATATTTATAAGATATGGTGCAGATGAAAGGTCTCATTCGAATAAGGCACAACGTTCATTCGAATGTGTATTAAAAATGTAGTGGTTACGTAACAACCGCGTTCGAATGCGTTTACATTCATTTGAATGCAATTTAAGAAATTTTAATTTTTATTAATAAATATAAAAAAATTACATTTGTTATTAAAGGCAATATGGTCATTTGATACAATTTTCCTACTCTCTTTCCTATAATTTTAACCCAATCAAATAAAAATTTTCCCATCAACCTATTTTCCATTCCAGTGCCAACCAAACAGCGCACCTTAAAAAATTTTTCGTTCTGTTCCATTCCAACGGATACACCGAACCAAATGGGCCCTAAATATAGTTTAAATCCCCCATAGCATACATACATAAATACAAATAATACACGCACATATATATATATATGTAAACACGTTTTAATCAAATACGAATGAAATAGGATATGCTTCAATTGTCTTGCGTACTCTTCTAGTGCTATAATTCTATTTATAAAGAAAAGAGAGAATATTTTATTTGATCTTATTTATAATTCATCTCATTAAATTTTTATGTAAATATATGATTTTATCCTTTATTTATTATATATTGATTTTACTCTAGTATGTTATAGTAAATATTAAATATGAATAAAGTTATAAATCTGTTAAATTTTAGGAAAAGTTAATACGATTTAAGATTTTTTTTGATCTGTATAAAATATGTTAAAAATGATTTATAAATACAGCCAATTACTATTATATTGCAAATGAGAATGCTTTGACTCGCACGAATCATGAGAGGGTTTGGTGAACTATAAGAATATAATGAAAAAAGAACTAAAAGAAAAAAAAAACTGAACAAGCATGAAGCATTCCAACGAACTGACCCAAAATTGATTCCCCATTTGTCATTTCAGGTTTGACTATCCTCCCCTCTCTCTCACGCGCGCGGCCACACACACGAGTCTCATACAGTAATATTTCATTTATCATGAACGCACAATCATAGGCTTTTATATTGAAATACAATAAACAGTAAAAAAAACCATAATGCTATTCAGATAGAAAAATACTTTCCCCCACAATGCTACACTTAAAATCATTGTTCGTGAGATCGATTTCAAGATTTTATATGAAAAAAAGTCAGAACTTATTCTTCATGTGAACGATTTTACTTTGAAGTGATGTTTTGTTTTCATGTAAAATATTCTTCCGTATGCTCCAATAGAAAACGTCCCTTCTTACCAATGCACAATAATATTATAAACAAAGAAAAAAATATATCAGAATGGATCATCACTAAAAGATTGGAAAATGTCTTAATGACATAATAACATTTATAATGATAGGATAAGGTGTTTATTAGTTAAAGTTGAAAAATAACTGATAATAAGGTTTTTATAAACAAGTAATAATAAATCATGGTTAAATTTATATGAAGAAGAATATAAAGGTAAAAGAGCCTCCATTTTTAGTCAGCCCCGTTACATGTCAACCTCATCATCGTCTTCCCATTTCACCTCTCTTCCAATCCTACATCACATGAACCTCCTTAATTACATGTCACCCTCATGATCATCATCTTCCAACTCACTCAATCCTTTAACTTTTGTCAGATCAGAACTCGTTCTTCGCATGAACGATTTCTTCACAACTTTAAAATCGTTCATCACAACTTTGAAACAGTAATAAGTGTAGCATTATGGTAAATACTTACTCATGTAGTATTATGGTATTTAGTTTTACTATTTATAGTATTTCGATTAAAAAAAGGCTTCAGTGATACTTCATATATGTATTTGGCTTTCAAATTATAGTAGTGTTTGGCAGTTCATGTTATAATTTTTCAGGCTCAATTATATATGATACCATGTTCTTTCTCATTACATTAGGGTTTTGGACTTTTTCTTAATGGAAGATAATGCTGTAACCAACCCTGGTTAGATTCTTCTGTTTAACAGTTTAAGATAGAAAGAATAATTTAAAATAAAAATATTTTGAAACCATGTATATAGGAATTACAAAATATATAACAAAATGCTGGTTGAGTTGAGATGGTAAGAAGTCTCACTCCTATAAGGAAGAGAATATAAATTAAATTCCGAGAAGCGCAAATGTTATGATGCTCTAACCTTAATGCTTCCAACATGACAGAGATTAGTCTCAAGTCCAATGCTCTTAGATGTTATTTTCTAATTATATCCGACACCTTAATCTTATTTATAGTTTAGGTCACTATATGCACTATAAGATGAGGGTAATATTATTCTTGTTTGGACCAAATTGGCTAGTTAAGCTTGATGACCAATTCTAATACAAGTGATTGGACCACTAGTCTATTTAGTCTGGTCTGGGTAATTTTTTTAATATTTTTGTAACTTGAACTTTTCTTTTTACGATTGTTTAATATTGTTTGAAATTCTTATGATTTTATGATTAAATTTTAGTATTTTGGGTACATTTTATATCATTGTAGATATTTTTATTGTCTTAACTTAATTGTATTCATTAGGTTGAAATCTTGCTTCATAATGAATTTTTTAAAAAACATGAAAAAACAAATTGAGGTTATGGACTTCTTGGATTAGTCCAAAGAGTCAGACGGATTAAGTCCAATCCAACCCAACCTTAGATTCAACTGAACCATGGGCTACCAAACTCAATCCATTTGAAAAATAAACTACATTTCGGATTAGGTTCTAGTTTGATTTGGTTTGTCTATTGTGCAGCACTAGCAACTAGAAAATAATATTCAGGGAGCTAGATGCATCTTAACCAAATTAATTATTTAGCTATTACATTTAGCACAAAAACTATACCTTATTTCTAAAATTTGGTGAGCATAGAACCTACACAAATTAATTTCAGATAAATATGATCCCTAGAGTGACATGCCATTCGCACTCCCTCCGATGAAAATATTACAATTATTTTTTTATGAATATCACATCCCGTAAATATCATTCTTTCCTCATAACCCATTATAATTGATATTTGTGGGATCAAAAAATTATAGTGAGAATATTTTCATTCTAGAGAGTATGAATGCTATGGTACTGCTAGAGTATATAATTATTTTTCTTCAGTTCATGAAAAGATGGTCTTTGATTTCATCCCTAATAAGTGGAGTATTTTCAGGGCCATCTCCCACATCGAATTATTTTCAGGTCAAAAAAGAAATAATCCTTTTTTATCTGTCTGAGTCAAAAAGTGAGGAAAATGAAAACACATATGCTTTATAATAATTATATATAGTGGATTCGTTACAAATGAGTACAATCTCGCAACATCAAGATTAACGAACAATCATGCTTCATCTTGTCATGATTTAACAACTTACGATTTCTTTATCCAATGAATTTTTTAGCATAAGTGGAATATTTGATATACTCATCAAGTTCTCCAAAAAAAAATCCTAAAAATTTATAATTTTTAAGATTTTTCTTCTCTTTTATTTGAATGCACATGTATAGTCATCTCTTCTATAGTCTAAAGGTTAAGTTGATAGTATATTATTGATATATGAATTATGAACTTGGCTTTTGTATGATTTATAAATTTAAAATTGTATATTTCACCCTTAATTTAATTTTAACTATTGAAGTTATGCCCCATGAGTCAAGTAGATGAAAATAATATAAAAAAAATAAACATACACAACTAAAAACTAGTTTGGTTCTTTACGTGCATGACATGGTTACACAATTCTGAGAATATTATATACAAAATTTAGCATTGACAATAGTAAAAGTTTTTTTTAATATAAGGAGGATTTAATTTTTTATTTTTATTTACATCTAACTTTATTTTATTGCCTAAGCTAAGTTACAAGTGACTGGGAATTTGTGAATTTTAAAAGCATTTCAATCTATTTTTTTTAAAAAAAAAACCGAAACTAATTGAAACTAGCATAGGTGTGCCATAATAATTAAATTTAATTGAATATATCGATGTATAAAAAATTGATGTACATGGATAGCACCAATCATAAAAAGAAATGCCAATTTATTTATTTTTAATTTAAAAATGAACTCGTGCCCTAATCCTCTCATGATGTTGTTCACGTGCTTAGCTTATGGGCGACCATGGAATAACATGCTTGGTTCATGGCCTAACCTCAAACTCCTAAAATCATGGCCTTGTTTAGTCAAGGCATGTGGGAACATTCATCCAAAGTATTCCCACAAACTCTTTTTTTATTTTTTATTTTCATTCCCTCCAAGAACAAATATGTTTTTTTTTTGTTTTTTTTGCCTTTTCTATAAGGTATTCTCACCTGTTCCTATTATAGGGCACATTCTAGAATGTATTTTTAATATTTTTCATAAGGTATCTTTTAAGAAGTATATTTTTTCATCACTACCAGAAAAATGTCATTTAGTGATAGAAGAATTCATCGTTTAATGTCTATTTTCCATCAAAAAAGTTCTATTTAGTGACGGAAAATATTAGTGACCCTCATTTTAACGACGAAAAATAGCCATTTAGCGACAGATTTTCTGTCGTTAAATCGGATTTTTCTAGTAGTGCATATACTTGTATGTCCTTATTTAACAAGGATAGTGAAATGGGATAAAAATTAATATTTATACGATCTTATTTATAAATTACTTCACATATATTTTACCATTACCATTAAAAACATTAAATATTGTTGGATTAGTTATTGCATGTGGGAATGTGAAAATGAAAAGTCTCCCGTCGCTCAAAAGTGTGGAAGCACAATAGTATATATGCATCCAATCTTATTTATAAATGATTTTATTAATTTTTTTCATATGAATATATGATTTAACCATTTATTTATTATTGTGTTGACTTTGTTTAGATGGGATATCATGTATATTAAATAAGAATAAAATTAAAATGAAGTTGTTGAGTTTTGATGCAAAGTTAATTTTTTTAACCAAAAATGCAAAGCTAGTAAAGTTTCATGTTTTTTTTTGTATATATGAAATACAATGGAAGTGACTTATAAATAGAATCAAATATATATAATAATATATGATACTGGGCCAATAATAAAATGCGCCAAGAGAATAGTTGGCTCCTACTCATGTCAATCGGCTTTTTTGAAATCCAACGGTTTTTTACATTAACTGTTTTTCAATCTTTCACTATTCCTTTTCAAGTGACTTCATACTGCTTAAAATATTCTTGTCACCAGTGTATTCAATAGCATTTTTTGTATGTGTTTAAACCACCATAAACGATTATCTATCATTTTCTCTTTAATAGATGATACTGCAACTCTTCCATGTGTATTTACATTACAAATTTTATCTTTTTTGTAAGGTTACAAATCCATCTCAACATCCTCGCTACATGTATTTTATTATGCTCATTTTGTTGTTTCAAATTGCAAAATTCATTACCATATAAATTATTAAAACGAAGGAATCGGCAATGTATTATCCATGAGGGTTTGTGGCACATTCGAGGTAGTGTTGGTACGTAGGACGACTATTTTCATCAAGGATTAATATCTTCAGCTCACATATACTATACAAGTACACAAGCGAAAACTGTAAAATCATAATTGAAAAGTTACATTAAAATTTTAAAACGCCAATTCAAACAAACATGAAGTCTTAGACCCTACATGTTTGGATTAACTATCTTATTCTAAACAATCTAATGTTGTATAACATAAATATATTAGATAAGTTTTATTTTGTAAAACGTGAAAAAAAATCTCTATAAGGAGTTGTGGGTGTTTCCCAAAGAGGCTATATGTCATCATGGCAAAAGTCATTATATAAGAAATTGAGACTCATTCTCATTGAGAATGAAATCCCAAAAATTTGACGGGCAAGTAAAACCATGAGGGACGTATTGTCTTTAATCTCTCACTAAAACCCCAGACATAACCTGGGTCTGAGGAATATGTTTCTCTGATCGATCGAGTCACAATATATGAGACATATCCCATTGTATAATCCACTACACTAAATTTTCTAATATTATATCTCATCCCAGTTGAATAATGGCAGCACATGTATTACTTATAATATTATTTCATGAAGCGGGGGAAGAAAAATCCCCTTACAAATTAACTAGAGTATTTAACCTGCATAATATAAAAAGTCAGTTACATTTACATAATATGAAATCTCAATTATATATTGTGGAACTTCAATTACAAATAATTAAGGGCTTGTTTGGAACCTAGGTTTCAAAACCTCAGTTTGAAATCTAGGTTTTCTCTTTCCTATTTTTTCTTCTTTTCTCTTTCTTACTTTTTCTTTCTTTCTCTTTCTTACTTTCCTCTTTCCTACCCACTTTTTTGCCTCGGAATCCGTAAAAGCTATAACTTCCCAAACATAAATCACTTTTCAAAAACTAGATTTTACCTCGGAATCTGTGAAACCTAGGTTTCAAACCTGGTTCCCAAACAAGCTCTCAAATGATGTGTAAATTACAATATTTTTTAAATTATTCATATTTAAAGTTTGATTCACTTTTCCTTTTCCTTTGTAATGTGAGATATTATTAAGATTTGGGTTGTATACGATAATAAGAGGTATTATGTGGATTAATTATTAATATAAAATATATTAGTTAGTGACAAATAATATAACTCATTATTTAAATTTTAATGTAACACATGAAAACATCATGGGGTTTAGTAAATAAAGAACCTAAAGCGATAAGGAACACAGTGAGACATTTTAGGAATTAGCAATATTGTGCCATTTGGAAAACCATTTGTAAATCATTTTGACAGAATGCATTTTATTCGGAATGCATTTATATTTGGATCAACGTTTGACTCATATGCATTTATTATGTCAAAAAGAAGTTTTTTGCTCAAAATATATTTTAAAAGAATGAGTTATTAAACGATAAAGTCTTTAAGCTAACGGACATTTAGATCTAAAATGCATTTTGAACCTAAAAAAGGATTTACCAAACATGACCACGACTTTGCTATGTCAGAAATTCTTATATGCACAGGTGGCATCAGGTCATTTATGCACTCCCAAATCAAAAAACTTCCATTCCCTTTATGTTGGTATGCATGTTTTCTAAAATTTCTACCTTTAACCTTTACTTTTCTCTCTCACCCGATTTTCAAAGGAAAGTGTGGATCCACAGAAGACAACTAGAGCATTTTGGGGAGTATGCAAGAATTTCTCTTGCTTTGTTAATGGAATTATTTGATTTTAATATGAATTTGTCCGAAAAGAATAATTAAGAAAGAGAGGCGCGAAAGGCGCCATTTGGAATTTGGAGAGAGTGATTAGCCTTTAATTGCGCTAAGTAATTAACGGCGCCGAAACTGATTTGATCGATTAAAGTTAAAAAAACCAGCTCTGCTTAAAAACATTTGATTCCAAAATTTTAGATGCTTTGTCTTTTCAACCAACCATCATAATCATTCTCACTCTTTATTTTATAATTATTATTTATTTTTGAAATACGATGCCTTTTTTTCCCTTTTCATTTTTTCGCCTCTTTTATATCCTCACCAAATTGCATCGAATACAGAGAAAACTATTATTCTAACTACCAAACTTGGCCCAACGAAATGTCAATTCGTGAATATGAACCCTCTTTTACGTACTCCAAGGACCCAAGTAAAGTTCACGGGTCTGCTCCAAAGCAATGCTATTTAAAAAAAAAAGAAAAATATCTGTTATTAAACCAGGTACCAACCATATTAAATCTAGTAAAATGAGCTAACATTTTATAAATGAATCTAATTTTAAATTTTTATTAAAAGAAATATCTATATTTTTAATGTTCAACAATGCTTTGGATATGATCGTTTCTGTTAAAAGGATAGTCAAAAAAATAATAATAAATTAGTTAAGACGGGTATTCAAAGCTCAATAATCTGATTATGGTTAAATTGGAATCAATATAATTATGATCATAATAATATAATTTGATCCGTATGATTGGCACAATGATTTATGAAATAATTTTTGTACAGAAAATATAAATAAAAATAATAAAATAAATATTACTTTTATTGGAATAAAACAATCAAGTATAATATTAAACAGAACATGAATACTCGATGGAATAAAATTACTTTGAAAGCTTTTAGTAATTTTGATTGGGCTGAATGT
>JANTPZ010002218.1:0-22483 GCA_025593235.1 Vachellia pachyceras
CTTTCATACTCTCTTTTTACTACTCTTTCTTACTTTCCTCTTTCTTACTTTTTCTCTCTTTCTCTTTCTTACTTTCCTCTTTCATACCCACTTTTTATTACTTTTTTACCTCGAAATCTATAAAAGTTATAACTTCCCAAACATAAATCACATTTCAAAATCTAGGTTTTACCTCGGAATCTGTGAAACCTAGGTTTCAAATCTAGAATCCAAACCGGCCCTTATACCACCAATATAGTGCACTACCGTACGGCTATCGCTAATAATTTGCTTTTCTGCATGGACAGTTGAGATGTGAAAAGGATGGGACTTGGGAGGATCAGAAATGAAATAAAGCCAAACTGAAAAATGGGCAGATTGGTCTTTTTATTCTAACGCTCCGTTTGCTTCTTGTTATTGCCGCATGTCCGTTGTCTGGTGTTCGTCTGCGGAGTGCCCGAGAAACCAAACAAACGGAGCTTTGTTCTCTAACATCCCTCTTCCTATTATTAATAACAAGCCTCCGGAAGATCTTCGCAAAATCTCAATCTACACTCTCGCTTCTTCCTCTTCCCCCTTGTCTCCTTTCCCTACGCCATGGCCTCTGCTACTTTCGCCAACCTCAACTCTCTCTCCTCACAGTGGATCGGTCAGCCCTCATCCTTCTCTCCCCGCCCGGGATCCTTCATTCTCTTGGCTTCTTGTCGTGCCTCCGTCCCGATCCGCGCCTCCTACACCGACCAACTCATCCAGACCGCCGTTGGTTCCCTCTTCACCCTTCTACTTTTTCTTTTGGCTTGTAGAGTTAAGCTTTGGAATCTTTGCGGCGTTTTGTATGCTTATTCTTGTTGTTGATCTTGCTCACCTACTCACCCTTGTTGTTGAATTCAACTTGTTCGGATCCATTGTTAACATGCTTTTCTTTGCCTCTCCTGGTTAAGAAGGGAAAGATTGATGTCTTCTACTTGTGTGTTTGGCATCCATGAATGCTGGAAACTTGTTTTAATTATCGGTTCTTGTTCATGTTTTATCTTTTTTAGTGTGTAAGACTAGTTGGATGGACTTAACGTCAGTTGGAGAGACTGAGAGTTTGTCTCCTCTTTAAGGATGGACCTACTAGATTTAAATCTTCGGCTGACCTCAATGACCCGTCTTGTATTTGTTCAGAAGCCTGTTAGTTATATTTTTAGCATGTTATTATATTGTTTTTGTTATTGAATGTATGATAGGTGGAATTAGAAGGTTTACTTTTTCTAGGAAGATGCTTTCGCTTGTTTGTAGATCTAGATTTTAATCCAATTATTAGTACAGAAATTGCAAAGCTTGAACCATTATCATTTCTGATTTCCTTACTATGTTTTCATTTTCTAATGTATAGAAATCTATTGCGTCACCTGGTCGTGGAATCCTAGCCATTGATGAGTCAAATGCAACTTGTGGTAAGAGGTTAGCATCTATTGGATTGGATAATACTGAAACCAATCGCCAAGCCTACAGACAACTTTTGTTGACAACTCCTGGCCTTGGTGAGTATATCTCCGGTGCTATTCTATTTGAAGAGACCCTTTACCAGTCAACTACAGATGGAAAGAAGTTTGTGGATTGTCTACGTGAGGAGAAGATTGTACCTGGTATCAAGGTTGACAAGGTATGGTATATACGTTCACCTTGAGCGGTTCTTTGTTTGAATTTCTAGAATACTGGCTTTTCTCCAATATATGAATTATTTGGTAATCATTTTTCTGTCTTGCGGATTTCAGGGTTTGGTCCCACTACCAGGGTCTAACAATGAATCTTGGTGCCAAGGTTTAGATGGCTTGGCTTCAAGATCTGCTGAATACTACAAGCAGGGTGCCCGATTTGCAAAGTGGTAAGTATTCACTACTCCTTTTAAAAGTTTTAAAGTTTAAACATTCTTGATTTTTGGTTATGTTTATAAAATTTTGAGGGAGGCAGACTTATTGAACTTGAATTGCATGATGGTTTGTTTTTGTGTATACAGGCGAACAGTTGTTAGCATTCCAAGTGGTCCTTCTGCATTAGCTGTGAAAGAAGCCGCATGGGGACTTGCACGATATGCTGCCATCTCTCAGGTATTCATTCACATTAGAACAACTTCTTGATTTGTATCCAGTTTTTCTACTGGGACGTTCTTTCAGTTGAAGGGGCTGAATTGAAGGCCATTTGTGGGCTTGTTTTTTACTGTCACTTTGTGATGAGAAAGAAACGATTTTCTCAAGCACAAGTTCATTCGTGATTGGGTTGTTTCAAAATTGCTCTATTCATTTTGGTGGAAGTCATTGTTTTCATACATGTTGCTTTGACTTAAGATGAGTGGATATACAAGGGCAAAAGGGCCCTCACTTTGTTGGGGGCGGGTGGATGAGAGGCTAGCAAAACTTGAAGTCTTGAAGTTGTCCTAGTTGTGTGAAACTTTTAATTTCCAAGATTTTGAGATTTCTTTCCTTCATACTTCTAAATGTTAATGACAAGATTTTTCCTACATGGTTAAATTTTATGGTTTAATGCTGGAGGTTGGTTTATATGCACCATTCTTCTTTACTGTTTTTCCCTAGCAATGTTTTGCTGTAGAGGGCCTTGAACCATATTTAAGCTCTATAACCTTATTTTGATGATCTGTAATTTAAAATGATATAGCCATTGATGAAGATATATATCATGTTATTGTCTTTGATGTGCTTTTTGTTTGTTCATATGAATTGTATGAATGACATGTGTGTTTTATTGCCAATGCAGGACAATGGTCTTGTACCTATTGTGGAGCCTGAAATCCTTCTTGATGGGGACCACCCAATTGAAAGGACACTGGAAGTAGCAGAGAAGGTTTGGGCAGAAGTATTCTTCTACTTAGCTGAAAACAATGTTGTGTTTGAGGGAATATTGCTCAAACCTAGCATGGTGACACCTGGAGCTGAACACGAGGAAAAAGCTTCCCCAGAAACCATTGCTAAATACACACTCACAATGCTCAAAAGAAGAGTTCCACCTGCAGTCCCAGGAATCATGGTATGGCTATTAAACCTTCTCTCAGAAAAGACAAAAAGCGAAATATTCCTTCTGCACAAACTCTTCCTTGGGTTACAAGAATCAGGAGTCCAAAGGATGAAAGCATTCAATCACTTATTACAAATGTTTCCATTCTATTCTTGATTCTAGCTGGCTATAGTGGTTATAAGTTTAGGGATATCTATTGTGGTGAGCAAAACAAGATGATACCAGCTTCAGAGTCAGGATTCTCCCCATTTTTGGCTGGAGAATCTCTGAATGGTCTAGATTTCTTCTTTCATTAAGGATAAAGAAATTCTGTAAAGATATGGATCGCTCATATCAACAGTCGGAATTTACTGTGAATGATTACTTTTTTGGTCCTTAGTAGTATTTAAGTTTGAGATATGAACTAGAAGATACTATAACAAAACCATGTTAACGTATTTTGATTTTCTTTTCAGTTCTTGTCTGGTGGGCAATCTGAAGTGGAAGCAACACTAAATCTTAATGCGATGAACCAAAGTACCAACCCATGGCATGTTTCCTTCTCGTACGCACGTGCACTGCAGAACACAGTGCTTAAGACATGGCAAGGGCGACCGGAGAAGGTAGAAGCTGCACAGAAGGCTCTTTTGGTGCGTGCAAAAGCAAACTCCCTTGCTCAGCTTGGAAGGTACTCTGCTGAGGGTGAAACTGAAGAAGCCAAGAAGGGAATGTTTGTGAAGGGTTATACCTACTAGAAAAGTTGAGGAATTCTATGCCTTTCGGCTGATTGTATTGTATTATTATTTAACTTCCTCCTTCTAGCGAATGAGTTATTGAGTTTGAATAAAACCGACGAGAAAGAAAGGTTTTGGCATAGTCAAGGTTGTGGGATTAGTGAAACCCACAAGGGACAAGGAAGATATGTGTATCACTTCCTTTTTTTTTTTTCTTTTGAAAAGCCAAGTAACTTGGTAGTTTTTACTTTCAGCTCTCGAATAGCGCTGGTTGATTGCATATGGGCAAATTTAGGGCATATTTGATTTTATGTTGGAAACTATCACAATCACATTTTGGGGGAAAATGTCCTTTTTGTGGATCCTTATTTGCTCATTACGTTCTAGGCACAAACAATTTTTTTTAAAAGGATCATCCTCATTGACTTTCAAGTTCTATGTTATTTGTTAGTGAATGGCATCATTGGGGAATATGCTCCTTATCTCACGAGTTCCTTCTTTTCATTTTTCTGGTCAAAATCTGACACAAATTCATTTACACCAGAATTTCATTTCTCTTCAGATCTATAGGAAGAGCCGAAGAGGGACGAGATGAGGTATATACTCATATGGGACTCACATGATAACATCACGTCACTCATGCCTCTCTCTTCCAAATATAAAGATACGTTTGTTTGCCACATTAGAGTTCCCTTTTTTTTCTCTTTAACTAAACACAAGTATATTTTATTAGCGATAATCATGTTCATTATACTGCTTTATTAAATATGGATATATTTCTCTACTTAGATTCAAATATTGGTTTTATTGTATTTAAATCGGAATATAAAATAATTATATTTTAAATGTTAGTATTAAAAAATAATTACAGTTTATTTTATTACCTTTTCACTTAAAAGTATAAAAGACGTTCACAAAATATTTTTTATTTCATTTCATTTTGTTTCCTATACTAAGCACCATCGCTACATGTTAATAAACCTTAACTTTTGAAAATTTTGGACATGAATTTCAGATTATCTTGATTCATATAAACATCTCACAGAAGAGACCCACTCCATGAACTCGTACTGTATAGCTCAAGACACCCATATGAGAATTAATTTATATACCTATATATGTATGTAATATAAATTTTTTTGACGAACTATATTATTTATAGATTTTAAACAGTGCAACTCATTTTTTTAATACCCAACAATAGATAAGAGTTATATTTAGTTTGGTTGAAAATAGTAAACTATTACCAATGGGGTTTAGGGTGGGAAAATGTTAATCTCTCATGATGCAAAGAACTGAGGTTTGAATATTCACCGAGAAATATGCCCACATTTAATGCCCTTTTGGATCAAAGAAAATGGGCCAATTGAAATGGAAAATCCCAATTTTTCAATGGCAACGGCCGTTAGATATGCATTTTGACATCGAAAATAACTTCATGTTGGAACCCTTTTTTATTCAAACCCTGGAATTTATCTTTCCACCATAAATGGTGGGTTCAAGTTCATTTAATTCTTTTGTCGACCTTCTCCATGAAGAGGTTATTTTGTCGATATCCCAATTTTTTATTAGTGTTTGTTGCAGACACTCTGATTCTAAGTAGATGACAAATAGAAAGCATTTAAATATCAAGAAACCATGATCTACCTATGTGATGCTTGTGGTTAAAGGTGTTGATAAATGCAATCCTTATACGTGATTTCAATGACATTCTACAATATCTTGTCATGGGCATATGTATATGTGCATGAAGGAACTCTATATTCCAATGCCAATTGGCTTAAAAATTTGAGTTTCAAGGATTACTCTGTTATATTCATAGAAAACATGGGTAAATAGAGTGTTTTTCTCATACTTCAACAATATGCATGTCATGGGCAATTCCTGGTGAAATTTATTTAAATTTCAAGTAACCATTACATACTCATTACGTACATCGGATTAAAGTGGAAAAATTATGTCAACCTATTGTAACTTTGGCTACATGTAAGTCATAGTTAATTAATATTTAAAAATAAAGTTATTTAAATTTCAATTAATCATGGCATACCCATCACATGCATATCATTAAAAATATAAAATTATATACTTTCTAGTGGTTTTGACAATATGTACACCATGTATAACTCATGGTTAAACAAGAAGTTATTTAATAAATTTCATTATATATATGTATATCGGTTAGTGCATCATTTTAGGGTAATATGATCTTCTTAAACAATTTTTCTACCCATTTTAACCCAATAAAATATAAATTTTCTTATCAAATTATTTACAAATTTCATTACATACCAAATATCTTATGGGAAAACAATTTACATTCCTTTCCATTGTTATCGATTCTTTAGGGCCCATTTGGTTTGCTGAATTTAATGGAAAGGAAGAGAACGGAACAGAATGGAATGGAAAATTTTTCAAGGTGTGCTGTTTGGTTGGCACTGGAATGGAAAATAGGTTGATGGAAAAAATTTTGTTTGGTTGAGTTAAAATTGTAGAAAAGAGAGTAGGAAAATTATATCAAATAAATATACTGCCCTTAATAACAAATGTAAAATATTTTTTATAAATATAAGTATTTATTAATAAAAATTCAACTTCTTTATATTTATTCTTTAATATTTAATTATATTCTATTTATTAATCTATATATTTATTATTAATTATATATATTTATATATGTATTTAATATATATTTATTAATTATATATATTTTATTAATTATATATTTATTATTAATATATATTTATATAAGATGTGGGATATATCACCACATCTTCACCCATTCGAATGGGATGAAGGTGTGGTGAAGATGTGCTCATGTTTAGTCGTTTTCTCCGCAACTCTGCCGATGTTTGTTTGTTCTACGTCATCTTCTCCGACTTCGGTGAAAATGTAGTCGTCTTTTCCATCATCTTCACCCTCTGTTGCTCTTTTGTTCATCGGCGGCAGTGCATTTGCAATGTCAGGGGTAAGTCGGTCTTTCACCCTCTTCCATTGCTCTCTAGAATTTGGCTTCCCACCATTTTTTGTGGGAAGAAAGCTTCCAGTGTTCGCATGAAAATGTGTTGCCGTCAAAATCCATTTCCATTGTCAAATCAAACAGCCCCCACCATTGGAAAGTGTTGATTTTCTTTTTCCGTTGACTGATTTTCACCAAACCAAACGGGACCTTAATCTAGATGGACCCATTGTTTTCCACAAGCAAAAATAAATAGCAAACTGTTGGGAAGTCTCAGAACCCATTGTTTTTTGGTCCTTGCATAGATCTCAGAATGATTCTGTTTTTATTGGGCTTGTATTATTTTGTCCTGGACTTTATATTCAGCATTCTTCTCTTATTATATATGAGAGTCATTTTACATGCCATTCTTTTGTATTTTCTCACAAAAAAAAAAATCAATCCTAAATATCTCAAAAAGGAGAAGATGCCAAAAGCAATTGGTTTGATACTTGTTCAACCAAAATGAAGTCTTAAATTTAAATATTGCAATGAAAAAAAATTGTCTTTTCAACGAATATTACTACTCAACTTGATTCATATTGTTCCAAGTCCGAATGTGGCTTTCAGTAAGGACTGATATATCAAAATATTAAAGACAAACAAAATAAAAGGCAGAACAATGCCTCTCACAGTTTTAGTGTGTTTGGGAATAAAAGGAAAGAAAGGAGTTGCGGATTTTGAGATAATTTTACGAATTTTATTATGCTTTTGTTTTGACTTACGTGTATCATTAAGAAAAAGTGTTTCCCAAACATGTACTTACTCACCGCCCAACGTGTCATGACCAATAACAAAAAAAAAAAAGTAGAGAGAGAGAGAGAAAGAAGAAGTCCATAATAATTCTCATATGTGACCACTTTGCATTATGAGAAGTACTATTTAATCAATGTTTCAAAGTCAACCCAACTAGTAGAATATATAGAAGAAAATAAAGAAAATTTTATTATTTTTTTAAAAAAAGTTCAATTTAGCAGTAGTACTACTGCCTCCTCCCATCATCTCTCCTCATATTACTTCTTTTTTTCAAAAAAAATTAATGGAAAGAGTTTGATTGAAGGCCAAACAGATGAAGATAAAAAGACAAATAACCCTATCTGTATTGTTGTTGCTGCATGTGAATGTAACATTTATTTTTGCAGTGAAACAGCTAAGAAGGTTCATTGACCCTTATATTTAATGAATTTATATTCCCAAGATAAAAAAAATTAATACTATTATAAAATTAATGAATATTAAAGAAACAATTTCCCAAATCAAACCCCATCTATTTAAAAATCCAATCTTTTTTGTTTTTACTCCCCATTAAATATTCCTCAAAAAAATATGTCTGCCACCCCCATCTCCCAAATAAAGAAACAGCCTTTTAATTTGAAAAATTTAATCTTAGATCCCAAATAAGCAAGTTATTTAAGGAATGGTCCCATAGATGAAAATATTTAATGAGAGGTTCCATTGACAACATGAGGTGTTGTCAACACAGCGCATGATATTGTCAATACAAGAACCTTATGTTGTCAATTGGGACCTCTCATTAAATATTTTCCTCTATGTGACCATTCCTTAAATAACTTGTTTATTTGAGACCTAAGACTAAATTTCCCTTTTAATTTCTACTATACCCCTAGCTATAACAGTAATTAGAGAGATGTCGGATCAGAATCTAGTGTTTAAATAATTTTTAAGCAAATATTATTTTTTAACAAAAAAATTAAAATAAAAATTGCCACCACTATTGAAATGAGACATGGATTTTCTTGTCGGAGGACCTTACTTTCATATTAATTAAACAATTTTAAAAACAATGGAATCTGACTCATTTGATGAGTTATGAGACAGCCTGGGTAAGGTCATGCAAGCTTTGTGTTCTTAGGAAAACATTTGGACATCATCAAATAAAAAAATAAATTAATAATTATAATAATAATTTCTGTATTTGCTTTGTTTTAGGGAGGTAGTTTTGTTATTGTACTATGTATTATTCCTGATCAAGCTTGACATATTGTCTGGACTTGATAACTTTAGTACCTTGCTGTGTTTGAATTAATAATTTTCTTTGGCTTCGTATTAACTTAGACATGCACATAAACAAAGGTAGATCTACGTTCATCTCACTAGGTGCAGCCGCACCCCCTTAACTTCCAGAAAATGAATATATATTAATAATATATGATTTATTTTGCACCTACTCATTTACTAATTTTGAACTCACTAAATTTTTTAAAAAAATAAATTTTGAACCCACTAAATTTTTTTTAAAAAAAATTAAAATTTGAAGCCACTCATTTGAATTCATAAATTGTATTGTCTTTTTTTAAAAAATAGTTTACATCCCCTTGAGTCAGGGTCCTACGTCCACCACTGCACACAAGTGAAGTGAAAACGGCCTTAGATGCTCCAAATCATGTGCCGGTACACCTTTATCATCACATTGTAGGGATGTTGGGGTGCCGGGCCACGCCGGAGCACTACCGGGGGGCCAGAAGTTGTGGCGATGGATGAAGGCACCCATAGGTTTTCAAAGGAGCAGGATGATATGAGGAACTGAAAATGGGACAATTTTTGAAAGAGTTTAAAAGAAATATTCCTCTTTTTTTTTTAGGTTAAAGGTGTTTTGAGTGCTTTTAGTGGGAAAAAATGAAAGTTAGAATTTTGTTCAATATCTGGAGAACATAATATAAAAAGTTTGGTGGTCATGTTGGTTGGAATTGAAGGGATAGGAATATGTGTTGATGTTGTTTAAGTTACTTTGTGAATTAAATTGCCAATTATTGGAGACAAAGGAACAAGGTTGGGACTGTGTTGTTTCAAACTTGTAGCCATGAGAGGTACATATTATAGTTTTTGAAAGTTGGCTTTTTTAGGGCATAACACAAGTGTCTCATAAAAGAAGTGGTATACAGTTTTATTTTCTTTTTAAACTAAATGATTGCAACAAAAATTATATACAAGCCCCTACCACAATTGTTTGTTTTGTATAATAATTAAAATTATAATTATAGAAAATGAAAAAAAAATATTTAGCTAAATAATTAATCTCCTCATACCCTTTGATCTATGTACAAATAACTTTCTCCATCTTTAAATTTTGATTTTTAAAATTTCACAAATAAATTACGGTCATTATAGGTGTGAGAGAAATTAAAATTCGAAATTAAAGAAAGTATGTGTAATTATTTAGTATTAAATACAAGACATTGGCATCATAATTTTTTGTGTGAAAAGACATGCAAATTAATTAAATTTGTGTGTTTTTTTATTTATACATAAAATTTTCTTAAAAAATAAATGAAATTGGATGGAGGCTGTGCCCTGATTAGAAGCTTAAGATAATGACCCTTCCATAAAAGAAAGTTAAGGAGATAAGATGATAGGTATGTGAAGGGCACAAGTCATAAATATGTGAGAGGAATTTTATCTCGGTAAGCGTAGGAATGGATTTTGGTTGCCCAAAAGGACTAACCAAACAAACCTAATGTTGGTAATCTCTCTTACATTGAAATCAATACATGAGTTAAAATGTTGTTAAGTTTTTGAAATACCTATTTCTACTATAAAATATGTCTTATTTACAAAGTACTTTTAATATATTTTGGGTGTGTTTGACAACGATTATAGAGAACCGAAATGTATGTTCAACAGTGTTTTTCCATAAAATGAGATAATTTCCTTCACAAATTTACCTCAACTTACGTAAAAGTACTTCTTTACCACGTTTCTAAATGGGCCCTAAATCAAAATCAGGAAAACCATAAACCTAAATAATTGTCTTATAATTTAATAATTTTTCCATTTTATCCCTATAAATTACTATACATTATATATACCACATAAAAGAAAAGCTTACTAAATACTAAATGAGGGTTGAACTTACCCATTCATATGAAAAAGTTAATGATATGACTTATCAATAAAATTAAAAATATTTTTTCACTGCCTTATGAATAGGACTAAATAGGTATTTTTCATAACAAATAAATTATTTTTATTTGAAGACATCAATTAGGCTATTAATTATATCTTTAAGATTGTGCCTATTCAAAATTTGATACAATTCTCTTTTCTCATCACTTCTCAATATATAATTAAACGTTTTAAATATGGGTGAATCTAATTTTTAAACAAATTAAATGACTTAAAACTTTGGTGAAGTGTTTGAAAATACCTCCATAGTAATAAATATCCGATTGAGTACACACACGCACACAAAATAATAATTATAATAATAATCATGAAATAATTGAGTGAGTGAAAATTAAAGGAGAAGAACCCTATAAGTGGAGCCATAAAAATTTAATGGTTCCTCAGATTTTGATTGCAACAACTCACAAAGATATTCCTCCTGCTTTAATTATATTCTTCCACTTGTACGGACTTTATTTTATCCACATATTCCCTATTTATTCCTTTTTTTAATATAAATATATTCTCATAATTTCAGGTCATATTGTAGAAACTAAAGTTATTGCCTTCAAAATAATAATAATAATAATAATAATTTTGTTTAGAATTTTCAATAACTCCTCTATCATCCAAATAACAAAGTTATGTGGATAAAATCATTTAAAATGTACTGATAAGTATATATAAATAATTTTATTAAATTTTAAATTACATGGAAATATTTTTTTCCTTGTATCAGGATTTATTGGCCAAATAAAGAGTTAATTAGCTGCAAAGAATTTATCTACATGAACTTTAATTGTAAGATTTCGATAATAAATTTTATTATCATCGATGTTTTAATAATTAAAAGATTATGTAAATATAATTCTAAGATTAAAGAAAATTATATGTAAAACGAAAATTTACAGTAGTAAGCCCCACTCACATAATTTGATTATAATTCTGCAGCCTTAAAGACTGGTAATTTATTTACATATTTTTATGAGTTTCCTTATAAATCAGATAATTTAGTGAATAATTAGATAACTTTTTTAATAATATCCATTATACAGTCTTTTTTTTAATACAAATCCATCATACAGTCTAACACAGTGGTAAAGCTGGAAAAATATTTCATTTTAAGACAAAGTAACTCAATTAACCAATAATCTCTCCTTGCTCTACGTAGGGGTTGTTAGATGTAACTTACAATAAGGAGAAAGAGAATGCTTCCCATTGAGATAGTTTTTAAGCTTCAAATTAACCATTTATATTTGATTTATTTTATTTTAATAGTTATTATTGATAAAAAATAGAAATAAAAAGCATGGGTATTTTAAATATAATCAAACCCGCAATATATTTTTTAACTTGTAAACCATTATTCATATATATATATATATCATGTATGTATATATCATGTATGTATCAACAAAAAAACTTTACATTTTAAATAATGTACTTTGTAAAGTTATCCTTTACACGCACACCTACTTGTGTGTTAAAGCAACTAAAATTTTAAAAATATGAACTCCCACATTTTAAATAAAGTTTCTTTTTGCATTTAATTAAATTGAAAATTGATATGTAATAATTATTAGTATTTGTTATCAAAAGCTACTGAGATTATTTTAGCATGAAATAGGATGATGAGTGTTACTTTCGTAGTACTTAATAAATAAAAATGTTTTTTTCAAAACAAAAATTAATAGATAATTAAAAGAGAGTTACATAAAGATGTTGAATTGAAAGCCCCACGACATAAAGAATTGAAACCATTGTCCTTTAACACAACCAACTAGGTTTGGATTTGGTGATTGCCATCTTGACCTTTGAATTAGCTTTATAAAAAGTAATTTTATGTTATCAAAAGTTAAAAATGTGTTTTTACACCTTTTCCAATTAGGTTTCGAGTTTAAACTTTAGGCATGGAGAAAATTCTTATTCATAAACTCCAAATCTCAATCTAGGGCTAGTTTGGCATCACAGTGCGGAACCTAGCTTTTATGAAAAAACCTAAATTTTATTTAAATACATATATTTTTTAGAAAAAATATTTTAGAAATAAAATATTGATTTTGAAAAGACTATTTTTTATCAAATCACACAATCTCTCTCATAATAAATTTTCTCTTTCATCTTTTTTTCTTTATCTTTCTTCTTTCTTACTTACTTTTTTGTCTCAGAATTTGTAAAAGTTATTCTCAACATAACTTCCCAAACACAATCACATTTTCAAAACCTAGATTTAACCTTGGAATCCGTAAAAATTATTCTCCCAAAATATATTCTCTAAAACCTAAGTTTTGCCTTAAAATTCGTAAAAGTTATTTTTCCAAAATATATTCTTCAAAATCTAGGTTTTACCTTGAAATTCGTAAAAGTTATTAGGCTTGTTTGGAAAAACGTTCCCAAAATCCAAACACACGTTTAACAGTATTTTTCCGTAAAAACGAAATAATATCCTCTTAACGGGCACATTCTCTATCAGACTTCCAAATAAGCTCGTATTCTTGAAAACATATGTGTTGTCTTGAACTTTATAAAAGTTATTCTCATGCTCAATGAGCTTCTAGCGGAGTTGAATTAATCAATTCCTTAAATAATTGGTAATAGGGTTAAAAACTTGTTGAGTACCCGTGTTTCATGGTATAAAAAAATGTGATGGTTTTGTAATTATCATAATGAGAAATTTCTATGTACAATATGCAATTGACAAGTGGCATCATGCACACCAATTTATAATTAATTTATATTGTAACTGCTAATGCAAATTCCGTTAAGCAAACGTTGTTTCGTTTCATATCTGTTTCCAATGACAGCCCTTTTTCTTATTAATTTTTCAGATATGCAAACCTTTATTATGGTCCCCTTTCGTTTATCTATAGCCAATAAGAAGAATTGTGCTAATTAATTTGAATTTTACTACTCTTTACTTGTGTTTAATATTGTGTGTATTTAACAATCCGTTAAAAGAACAATTTTACGGATTCCGAGATAGTTATGTGATGATTAAGAATCACTTCCTAAACACGCATATAAGAGTTATTTCAATTTTTAGAAATATAACATTTTAACCTGTCTGTTTCTTATATTTATTTTTAAAATTAATTTTTTAACTTATAAATTAATATAAAATCCAACGTTACACAAGAATATTTTAACAGGATCAAGTCACATTTTTCTAATTAACCAAACTATTTTATTATTTTAATATATAAAATTAGTTAAGTTGCTCATGTATTAAGAACTAAAGGTAGTATTAAAATTTCATTTAGAGGATCTTTGCACCTAAAAAATCTTGAGGCGTATTTTATTGTGATTTTGATGGACTCTTAGGCCAGATTCACCTTAACTTTGTATGCATATACATATATATATATATATATATAATTATTTTAAGCGTTGGTGTGTCTGTATAATTATCTTATATTTAATATTAGGGTAGATTTAAGTATTATTTAGTCTAATCAAGGGCATCTCTTCTAAAATTTTCTTTATTTACCTTTACATGCATTTAAACTCGAAGCCTTGCTTTTAAAAGTTATAACTAATTTCAATTAACATGTTGATTCACCTTAAACTTGTTTAAACAAAAGAAAATGGATATTCATATTTAACTTCAACAAAATTTAAAGAAGATTTGTATCGTTTATTCTTCATGCTAGAGATATGTTTGCATGGATTTTAAAAAAACACATAAAAGATAAAGAATCTTGAAGTTATAAGACAATGAATCCTTGTAACTTCTGTTAGGATAAATCGCTTATCACTAGGCTAAAAGTTATAGCCGCTAGTCAGTGCGCAACTCCATTTCCTTAACCCACAGTAGAGCAGACGCCCAAGCGTCATGGTTCGACTATAAGACTTGACCTCTCAATGAGCCTCAATTATGGGACAATTGCTGCCACACCTTGGCCAACAATCTCCCCCAGGATATTTTCTTAACCCATAGTAGAGCAGACGTCCAAACGCCATATTTCGACTATGACTCGACCCCTCAATTGGACCTCCGCCATGAGACAATTGCTACCACACCTTGACCAACAACTTGTAAGTTCTTTTTACGTTTTTTTTTCATAGGGGACAAAATTGTATAACTTTTGAAAATAAAAGCAGTTCATCTAATCAAATGATATAGAACAGGATATAAAGTAATTTGGTGATAAATAAATATATATATATATATATATAAATGAATCTATCGCCTTCATTATCTTGCTTTTGGTAATGTGTCATGTGGTGCTCTTTAAAAGATAGTGATGAGTGATAATGTGATATTGATTAATGAATCTTCCATGTCTGATGCTAAAGATGTGGCTCTTGCTAATGCCATTTAATATCAGTCTTCGATCCCACTTTTTTTTTTAAAAAAAATAAGTATATATTGTGGACTATTTCTAAATTATATTATATATTTAACATTATTTTGGATTTTTTTTGTCACAACTTAAAATTACAAAACCTAAAAAATCATCATACTTTACTGTTAAGATTTAATTTAAAATATTGTTAGCGATGTGGGAATTTAATTGATGAACGTAATTTGTAAGCATTTTTTAAATATGAAGGTGTACTTTTAATGTTCCAACTTTAACATATAATTATAGCTTAAAAATTTTTAAAATATAAGAAATGATTAGATTAGATACCACTAATAGGCACTCGATTCTTCTTGAACAAAATGAAGTTTCTAACAATGTGATTATATGGGGAAAATCAAGTTGATTTTGTGTCTGTTTAAAGTAGCGGTATAAACTACTTTTTCAGCGTGGTTTATAGTTTGAGGTAAGTACGTTAAAAAAATTTTATTTTAAATTATGAAAATGTGATTTTTAACATCATGACAAATAAGATCTTATAGAGCTATACCTATGTGAGTCTCTCATACTTAAATTTAGTGTGATAATATGGAATCCCTTATAGCTATAAAAAATATATAAATAATGATATTGTTCATTGATTATTCGTACATTAAAAAGAAAGTTAATGGATGAAAATGATAGTTAAAGTAGATTAAAGGCAATAAAAATATAAAAATATATTTTTAAAATTTATAATTATTTATGAAACCGATGAATGAGAGCGAATGAGTAATAAAATAAATATTAGAAAAGCATGAGTTGAGATAAAATGAAAAAGGTGAATTAAATTTTCAGATAATTACATAGTGTGAAAAAAGGACCGACGTTATGTGTTTGGGAACTCTGTTGAAAAAAGGAGTTTTATTAAGAAAAATGAATTTACGGATTTCTAAATGGCTTTGCGGATTTTAAGATGGTTTTTATAGATTTCAACATAGTTGTTACAGATTTCAAAATGGTTTTGTCTCGGATTGCGTACACCATTTGGGGAACGAAATTCTCAAACGAGCACTTGAGAGAATTGCAGCTTATAGTTTAGGATATCAGAGGGTATAATAAAAACTAACAATGGGCTTGTTTGGATATCCCGTTGAAAAAATGGACATATATTTCGAGATAAATATGTGAGAAGAATTTTGTTTCGGTAAGCACAGTAATGGATTTTGGTTGCCCAAACGAGCTAACAAAACAAGCCTAATGTTAAATTCATAATAATTAATTGAGTCATGGGTAGGTGATATGCGACGTCATTGATTGCTTAATTTAAAAGGTATGGCAGAAGAAGGCACAATTCATGAAAACGAAGGTTATGGCCTATATGGTTGTCATCAATACTTTTCTTTAAATAAATAAATAAATAACTAACAACAAATCTTTTTTTATGAGCAAAAGGATATAAAAAGAAGATTAGGACAAATCATTAAGGAACACACACATACAACAAACGCCATTACTTCATGGCCTGATCCAATCGTGTGCTCTAAATCAATCATGCAATGCTGTTTATCTTCAACGTAACTGGGTTTATTTTCTGTGCCACTTCTTTTGCTTTGAATATACATATATGTGTGTGTGAGATTATATGGTTAAATCATATTTGAATATTATCAAATCTAATTGAGTTCTCTGAAAAGTGTTCTTTGCGTTCACATGAACTCAAACACTAGATTTCATGCTTCTTAAGTGATCAAAAATCCATTTCACGAGGATCAACACCTGATTGTATACGAAGATTTTTGGGAGATTTATTATAAGGTCACAAGAAAAGAAGTTATTTATGAAAAGATACCAATAAATTATATGCACCTGATAGTATTTCCAAAAATAATTAATTTTAATTATTCCATGACCGTGAACTTGGGCCACACATAATTGTAATTATGACGTAAACACACTGTCATAGCATCGTAATTACGTTAGATTCAAATTACGGATACACCTACTCTTTATTATACCAACATTTTACCTTTTCTTCCTAAGATTAAAAAGTTTAAACAAATTATAATTATTTATGTCCTTTATTTTATTTAATAGAATAAGTAATTTCCACCTGGCTTTACCCTGAATGGTCCCTGTGTGTGTTTTCTATGCCTAAATATCATCATACATTATTTACCATCATATTCTTGTTTTTATTTCTATATTTATGAAATTTTTTATAGTACAATAGATAACAAATTCATATATATATATAAAATTACTAAAAAATTAAGCATGGGAAATAGATAGAGGAAGGAGATGCCGCATGAGTCACATCCAAGGGACAGAGAACAGAAGGTGTACGTACAAAAAATGCTTTTGACTCAAAAAAACCTGCGCTTTTGCTTTCGTACTGCTCTGCTTATAATAACCCACCTGGCCTCAAACTCCGTGTGCTCTTCTTCTCACCTTCGTATTTATTTTATATATCAATAAAAAACAAGAAATAAAGATGATTCTATCTTGGGTTACATACACCGTTGGGAATAAGAAGTTCCCAAACAAACATCCTGTATGTGTTTGAAAATCCACTAGGAGAAAGGAGTTTACGGATTCCTAGAATAATTTATGGAATCCAAAAAAAATTTACATATTTTAATATTCTTTTTAAGGATTTCAAGATGCTTTATGTCTTGATTGCGTAGACCGTCAGGGAAACACTTCCCAAACATCCACCCCTTTGGGAGGATATATCACCCATCCTGCTGTGTAGTCCATTTCTTCACATCTAACTTGCATTTGTAATTCAAAGAAAAAAACAAGAAATAAAAAATTGATTGAAATTCAAAATTATTATGGACTATTGTATTGTTTAATTACAAATAAATTTAGAAAATTTATCATCAGATCTCATAAGTAACCTAATTAATGAATAAAAAGTACCAAAAAACTGGTAAGATTATCATCATGTCCCAACAGTTGCTGATCTGATTGTTATTGAGGTTGACAATGTTGTTAATGACAACCGGATCAGCTACTAATGGGACCTGATAATGATTTCACCAACCTTTAAGATATTTTATGTATTAATTCCTCTATTTAAGATACATGGCATCGTTTGGCATAGCGTTTCAACACCCCAAAAGCAAGCTCACCAGTGTTTTTCCGTAAAACGAGATAATCTCCTTCACACATTTACCCCGTAAATAGTAAAAATACCTCTCCACCATTTTTCAAACGGACCCCTGATTTAAATTTAACAGTTAGTTTATTACGCATTTTTACTAAATTTACCACGACTGGGAGAAAAAGAACGCTGCTCTACCATAAGAACTGTTCGTGAACAAGATGTGTGGCAACAGGTTAGAGCAAATCTGAGGTTTGCACTCGTGATGATAAGCTTATTATTTATATATATAATTATTATTAATAACATGCTTATGTATTAATTAATTATTTGAAATGACAACACCATAATTTCGTTATCAGCTGTCTAATTAACAAAAATAATCCACACACACACATTTGATGTTCAATAATTCATATTCCCCATATTTAGTTTTTGTCAATTGAGTCAAATCACTTCTTTCAGACTTTATATATAGAGTCTCTTTGGCATTTATTAATTAGGAGCTGCATCTAACCTAACCACCTCACTAAAATTAAAGAGAAAAATTTTTACTCATTAAATTTATTTTTTTAAGGTTTAATTTTAGTAACAGAGTTTTTTATATGATTGTTTTACGTATAGTCAAATTTTGAAAAGTGTAAAAATAGACAAGATATTTTTAAAATGATTAAATTTTAGTAACTTCGTTAAATTGATTCAAATATCCGTGATAAATTTAAAAGGAGAAACAAGTAGGTTGCATATAAAAAGGAGCTAGATCCTTGCGTCAATTTAATTAAATTGTTAAAATTACTAAATTTTATAAGATTACGCCTTTTTTTTACACCATTCAAAACATATATGTGCTTATAAGCTTGTGGTGAAAAACTTTGTTTCAAAAATTGCATATTCACCCATATACTTTTAATGGAAACATTTGGAGCTTCAATGAAACATTAGGAGTGTTTTCAAAACAAATTAATTTTAATGATTACACTGTAAAAAAATAACAGTATATAAATGAAATAGTGACAATAACAGAGTAATTAAATTGGTGAGATATTAATCAAAAATTTGGAAGATTTATTATAAAGTCCCATAGAAGGAAGACATTTATGAAAAGGTCCCAAGAGGTTATCAATGACAAGTTGATGAGCACCGTAGACAAACAGAACAACTGACATTGACAACTCTTGAGACCTTTTTTATAAATAAATTCATTCTTCGAGACTTTACAATAAATTTTTTTATTTTCTTTCACCTGTGACTGAGATTTTTTTTGAATGGAAAATATGGAATTTCACCCCGGTATCCCGGATCCTTTTAGATTCAAACTAATCCGGGGTCGCTCTAGAGTGCGCCGGAACTTCTCAGGATTCGAGCCTAAGACCTGACGAGTATATAACGTCTTATCTTTCCTTTAATAACTAGTCGGATCATTCCCTGGGCGACTCAGAGTTAGTGAGAGATAAGGGTGCATGTGTACCTACCGCTGGCAATGAATGACATAATTATGAAGAAATGACTGGGGAAAAGAGGGAGGGGCTAAAATGTGGGCATGCACCCAAATGCCACGTGATTAACCTAAAAAGGTCACCGATTGATTTGAAGTGTGAAAAATTGAACTATAATAAATTTAACCACAAATGACACCATGAATAATACAATTTATTATTATTCACTCACTTTTCTTATGATCACATCGCTGTCACCATCATACATCACTCATCATATAATTTTCACAAATTTATTTTAACTTAGTTTAATTATGAAAAATTTATAATCACTTCCGAAGTAATTCAGTTAACGAATAAAAGATCACAAATATTAATAAAATTATTATAAGGTCTCAACTACTGTAGTTGATCTAGTTGTTATTGACAGCTGGTAAGGTTGTTAATGACGACTAAACTAGCTACTGTTGGGACCTGATGGTAATTTTATCAATATTTAAGATATTTTATTCATTAGTTCCTTTATTTAGGATCTGATGATAAATTTCCCTTTTAATTATTTCTACCCTAGAAAGAAATTGATTTTATACGAGTTTAACTCTTATAAATGGAAAACAATCTACTAATTAGTCCAGCTGAGAATTTACAATTTCTATAATCACTAGATCACAAGTTCATATTGAAAAAAAAAATCTTATACCAGTGTACTGTTTATTACTTATAATAATATAACTTTTCATGTGTCTGTTTGAGAATCCATTAAAAAAATGATTTCACATAGCTTGAGATAAATATGTGAAAAATATTTTATTTTGACTTGAGCAAATGTGATTTCGAATGAAGAAGCCAAACATGCACTGTAACTTTTATATTGGTGTATTGATGATATGATGATCAAATAAAATTAAAGTAAAAACTAGGAGTTAAAATGGACCACTTGAATGAGTACACTCCAAGCTCATGAAAAGCCAAGTATCAACAAATATTAGTTGAATAAAATGGAAGGGATTAGCAAGTCCTTTATGGCGCAGCAAATTAGTATTTAAATTTTTATTAGGAGAGATGTGCACACTTAACAATTAACAACGCATTAAACAAGATTATCGCTTATATAAGAATATATGCACTTAAAAAGATAATAATTTTTTGCTTCGGGTAGATACAATATTTGGCCACTCGAGTTTCATTCTGTTTAAAACATTGATTCATACGATGTAATAAAAAATTAAACCATTTAAACTAAAAAGAGGCCCTTTTGTTTCAATATATATATATATAATAAGAAATAAGGATAATGAGAAATTTATCATCAGATCCCAAATAGATGAAATAATAAAAAAAGGTTTTAAAGATTGATAAAATTATCGTCAGGTCCCAACAGCAGTTGATCCGGTTGTCATTAACAACCTCACCGACCGTCAATAACAACTGCAGCAGCTGCAGTTAAGATCTGATGATAATTTTACCTATCTTTAGAATCTTTTATTAATTAATATAATCTCATGTGGAGTGATGACAAGATGTGGGGTGGGGGGAAGTGGGGGTCACATGGGGGGCACGTGAAGTGAGATGCTTTTGTTTGTGATTTGCCATCTTCTCTTTTGGATAAAAGTCAAAGCTTTTCCCCTTTCCTATATTTCTAATCCTTCCCTTTTGTTACGTCTAATCATCATCCCCCGAGCTCCTCTCACTTCTCCGTCTCCCATCCTTCGTACAATGGTTAAATAACCTAATTAATCAATATATTTATAGTTTTCTTTTAAATTGATTTATTAGTTTATATACATTCTAACTACATGATGTATATTATAATTAAATTATTTATTAAATCATTTTGATCCCACTGAAAAAATTACTCGATTCCTATCTTATGTTGTTAAGTTTATAAAAGAATGTTTTATTCACACTCCATTAAATAAGTCACTTAGAGGGTAATTAATATTTATTTATCAATTTTAATATGGGCATGGTTGGATTTCTTTTTTGATTCAAAACAAATTTAATGAGTTAATTTCTATTTTTGATATCGGTCAATTAGTGAAAATGACTTATATTATTAACATGATGAGTGGATTATTCTTTCAATTTTATTTACAAGTTATTTTCATCTTATTTTATTAATAGAGAAAAATCTTAAATCTCATTAATTTTTTCTTCATAATTTTACACTTATTTAATGTACATTGTATCTAATAAGAATGAATTCCACAAAATATTAAATAAATGATTAAATTGTACTTCAGTATACCAAAATTTAATAAATTAACTTATACATATGATAAAAAATATTTTTTGTCTCATAGATAAAACTACAGAAATACATTCCATCAAATTTAAAATGTGGGTTAAGATGTAATTTCATCTTAACATTATTATCGGGAAATGATATACAAAAGAGAATCTTTTAGAATTGATGCGATGCGGTCTTTTCTCCCCTATAAACAATTGCTATTAGGTTAATCATTAGTATAAAAAGTATTTTTGAGATTCATCTCACGTTGGTCTAACATTGCTCGAATGTGATTCGATGGGATAACCATAAAAAATGGACAAATTACCAAGATGTCCCAAACAACAGAATTAATCATAAAAAGATCCCAAAGATTCACAAAATTACCATAAAGTTTCAAGACGAGTAGCTGTCGAAGTTATCATTAACAACTTTACTAGCCTCATTAACAACCTCAGCAGTTAGTCTTGAACCTTACAATAATTTTATAAATCTTTAGAATCATTTTGTGGTTAATTCTGTTGTTTGAGACCTCTAGCTGATTTTTCAAAAAAAAAATTACATGGAGTGACAGGGGAGAAGAATAATAACAACAATAATACAATTTATGAATTTTGAATAATATAATTATTTAATATATGGTTAAAATTTTAGTGATATATTATCTCTAAACGTTCCGAAATGAGAGTAATAATTCAATGATGGAGCCTACATCTTAAGAAGATGGACCTATATCCTAACTAAAATCCCCTAAATTACATGAAACGCCAACATTAAGCGGAAATTAAGATCCTCGTTATTTGGACAACACAATGGA
>JANTPZ010002219.1:0-18906 GCA_025593235.1 Vachellia pachyceras
TATATTATATACAATTGAAAAATACAATTGTCGAACTAATAATGTTATATAATTAATTAGATCATAAAGTCTTTACAATTTAATCTCTAATTCTGTCACGTACATAATTCATCTGTGTTGAAGATGATGGTACATTTGATGAAGATGTCTCACAAATGTCATCAAACTTAATACTTTCACTTGTAGCTCTCATAAAATATACATCGGTATCAGAGTTTCTCCCGATAAAATTATGTATAGCTATCGTTGAATAAACAATGTAGGCTTGTGTTTCGAATTTGTCTTCTAGCATATGTGTAAGATTACAAATCTATTCTTCCAAACCATAAGTGTTCTTTCTATAGTACATTTCAAACTGGAACTGTAATAATTGAAAGCTTCATTACTATTTGCAAATCCAAGTTGTTATCTAAAGTCGACAAGATGATAACGCTTACATCTATACGGACTAAGATATCTCATCGGTGTTGGATAGCCAGTGTAAACCAAATAATATTTCTCTAATTTAACATTAAATCATTTTGACATGTGTGAAATTAATGCAAAAATAAAATGAATGCATAAAAATTGAATTTAAAGTGATAAAAATATACCTTGAGGTGGATAGGGGAAATTCAAATGAAAGGTTGAGATTGCAATGCTAAAAATACAAGCATCATACGTAGCATCTTCCCACCTCGCTAAGACAGAGGTAAAACACATATCATAATCACATACAACCATAAGATTCTAGGTTGGATAGCCCTTTCTCTTGATATATTTATCTTTGTGAGAAAAACTAACTTTACATTGTACGTGAGTATCATCTATTGCTTCTATTGCATACTTAAAAAAATGTTAATATCGTTTATCATTCATTATGTTTAGATGGAACTCGGAGAACGTTGCATTACGTGGTTTAATATTTTCTTTGGATAAACTAATACAAGCATGCAATACTTTGTGAAAATGTCTATTGACAGTTTCTCCTAAATGTGGGAACCTCTCTTGCACCATCCTATTACAGTGTCCATGACCAACTATGATTAAGAGCATGTTAACCATTTCTTCAACTCCCATGTACCTAGAATTTTGTAACCCATGTTCAAACAATTTAGAGTATAGACGGTTGAATATATCATTTTCTATTTGAAACAGTTCATGAAATCGTGTAGCATCTTGCATCAATTATTGCACACACATATGATCGGTATGCTCACTTGTTCTTCTTGGCTCTCTACACACTTCATCATCACGTACTGAGCAGTTAATACACTTATTTGTGCTACTTGTGTGATCTGTTCATTTAAAATTTTATGCAATTGAGACTTACGTATTTCATCTTTGTCATCATCATCCTGACCCTCCATCTAATCTCTTATCAATTCATCATTAACAAAGGTGTAAGTCAAGATATTGATATCTTTAAACACTAATCAATTCAAACATTGAAATACATAAAGTTTTATCACAAATTAGAATACAACACATTCATAAAATGCATTTCATGTTGGATGCTTTTTGCCAAATGGGTTTGGGTTGTAAGTAGTGAATCGTAACCAACCGACTAACTCCACTTGGTCCTCTCTAAATTCTACAAAAATTTCCCTAAATTGTTCAGACTCCAACATATTATAACAGTGGTACAATAAATCACGATCACTATTAATTTCCTCCATATGACGTAGTTCTTTAGTAAGCTCAACAGTTGATGGTATCTTACTTCTCCTGAGTTCAACAGTTGATGGTATCTTACTTCTCCTGAGTTCTAGCTCTATCATTACCTTCAATGACTCTGCTGAGGCCCTGGAGTTAGTAGCTATCCGACTCAGTGCATGTGTTATTTTGTGTGAGGCAGAAGTTTTCTTCTTCTTGTTCCTTTCCCAACCATCACCACTCTTCCTCTTGACAGAGCTTCCAGAACCACTTGGATTACTGGGTGCAAAGTAGTCACTGTTTGTTCGTAGATTCACACCCTCAAATTCATTCAATACTCTTGCACTACATAAACCAAACATGTCATCTTCACTATCCCCTAATCCTTCTGTTATGTCCTCTTCTTCTACGTCCATGGCAGGTCGATACAAAATCGTCATTGTCATATTGTTGTGTTGGGGCTGTGGAGCAGATGGGGCAAACATATTATCTACAGAGGCCACCACATCTTTAAATAGTGTCCCCAATTCCCAAGCAAACCTCATGCCTCTACAGTTGAACTTTTCATAGTTAGGATTTTCCTGCATCATACCATTAACCCAAATCAGCGTGTCATATAAGAAATTGAAATACAATATATCAGTAAAAGTGAACAAGTGTTAACGTGTTTTTTCCGCTCCGACATTCATCATACGCTAAAATCATATTTGTTGCAGAGTCAAATTCTACACTAGTCTCTTTAGAGAATAGTGTGTCCCAAGTTTTCCACTCCCTCTGGAGATTATCAAACTTATTTTTTATCTGCTTCTTATAGTATGATTTCCTCATTTTTTTCATTGAAAGTAGAGTCAATGTCATCCCACCCTTGTTTCATAAAGGATGCTCCTAGATGTTTTTTTTGTAGATTTAATCAATGCATTCCTTAATAAACACTTCCGTTGATTTGTCATCCCATAATGATTTACCATTTTCTTTACCTTTACCTTTGATGTTCATAATTCTAATATCACCGCAATAATACAAAATGTACACAATTAAATTGGGTAAAAAAGTGCAGACTTGCAACTTTAGATAAATGGCAAACAAATAAACAAATGTAAAATATTTAAAATTTTCAATCTCAACCATTCAAAGTGAATGTTTATCCCAGCCTTGAGGACATGCTTCACCAACACATGACTTGCCTCTTCAAACACTATACAACCCCTCCGTAGTTACACAGTTTTATGAAACAAGATTTACACTGAAGCAAGTATCAACAGCTTGTTTTGATTTCACTTCCCAAAATTTATGTTTAGTTTCAAAACCTATATTTTATTTAAATACTCACATTTTTCAAAAAAACTATTTTAAATATAAAACCTTAATTTAAAATCTAGCGCTCACCCTCCTCTATAAACAGTTGGCCTAGTAAATATATTATGTTTGTTATGAGCTGGTCATTTAATTAAAAAACGGAAAAAATGCGTGAACATTGCAAATCCTCTTCCTGATTTCTCATCCGAGATCGCCGTGCAGACTTGCGATTTGAATCATCCTCTTCCTCAGGTCTATCAGATCGTACGAATCCTCCTCTGCACTAAAGACGATGAACCTGAACCTGAAGGTATTCTGCTTGAGGAAGCCATGAGAGTTCATTAAACTTAGTACAACAAGTAGAGGAAGGCGATGGAGAAAGATTGAACCAAATGGGCAATGCGCTTAATAGTGGAATTGACAATACACCCAGAAAAGAAGATTTCACTGAGAATCGGATCCATGAAGAATCTGGAGATTTGGTATGAGGGTTATGATCCATGTGGGTGTTGAATCCAAAAAGGGCCAAGAACTTGGCTTGAATTTGGAACAATCTGCCCTCTAATGAATCTACCCATGAGGGAGAGCAAGGACAGTGAGTATCTCCGTGATGGTGGGAAGCAGCAACAGTGAGTAAGGGCTACAAGTACAGTCATGACAAGGGGAGGTAGAGACGGTAACGGGGATGCTTCAACGGCGATGTCTCTCTGTCTTCTCATTCTCGCTTTTCGATCCATGACTCTTCCTCCCTCTTGATTTGAGTTCTTGATTGATTACTTTTTTGCTTGAGTTATCTATTAATCGTTCTGGTTGATTTCTGGATTCCAGCAATGGCAGAAAGCAGATTTGCTGTTAGGGGGATGCTTACCAGTTTTTTTAAAGAATATTATAGTAATTTCACATTATAAATACGTATTTCAACTAAAAATTATTAGTTTGCGTTCAAAATCAGCATCATATATAAACTAATTTAACTGAGTTAGTGACAGTGTCATATTAACAGGATTAACGCTTTTCAAAGTTGAAGTGCATTAATGGGTCAAAATCATTAATTTTAAAATTGTGTGGTCAAGATTAAAAGTTTTTTTTAACCCCAAAACTAAAAAGAAAAGGAGGAGGAGCATCAACATTTACTCCGGAGAAGAAGGAAAAGTTGTGAACAAAGAAAAGAAAGTAATTAACCCAACTTGTTTTTTTAACTAAACATAAGACATTAATTTATTTTACCATTTATATTTAGCATTTTTTAAATTGATTAACCTAACTTATAAATTAATATATTAAAGCATACTTTTAGTCCTTTATATTTGCGTTAGATTTCACTTTAGTCCCTTAAGTTTAAAAAGTGCACTTTCAGCCCCTTAAATTTAACGTCATTAGTCTCTCTTAACGGAAATTGCTGACTCATCAAACTTAACGCCGTTATTTTAAATCTTTTTTATTTTACACAATTTAAAATATCAAATTTATTATATTATTAAATTAAAATTAAAATGTAAGTATGCTTTGTCAACGTTTTATTGCACAGTCATCAATTAAATTTGATGGGTCAGCATTTTCCGTTAAGAGAGACTAACGACGTTAAGTTTAAGGGACTGAAAGTGCACTTTTTAAACTTAAAGGACTAAAATGAAACATGACGCAAACATAAATGACTAAAAGTATACTGCCTTGGCTGTTGAGAGTGCAATCGTTGGTTGTTTCTTCAAGGACCATACGACTGCTCCAGTGCCTAGATGAAATGTGCACCCAGACGTGCTCTTTCTTGTCTCAATATCTCCTGCCCTCACTGTTTATGTATCCAACTAACTTTACATTAGAATTATTATCATAAAAAATTCCCTCAGTCAGAGTACCTTTGATATATCTAAGGAATATTTTTGCTCCCTGTAAATGACATGTATGTGGGTCTTCCATGAATCTGTTGAGCAATCCTACTCCAAAGACAATATCTGGTCTAGTAGCTGTTAGATATATGAGACTTCCAATCAAGCTCTTGTAATATGTTGAATCAATTCTTCTTTCATTACTATCTCTTTTCAACTTCAACTTTTCTTCAACAGGTGTTGAGATTGGCTTTGAATTTTTCATTTTGAATTTCTTCAAAATGTCTGCAACATACTTCTTTTGAGAAATTAAAATTCTATCAGCTTACTGAATGACCTCAATGCAAAAAAAAAAAGACATCAGGCCCAAATCTGACATTTCAAAGCATTTAATCATAGCCTCCCTGAATTTTGCAATCGTCTTTGCATTGTTTTACAGATTTGATATATAGAGTATGCTCAAATGGGCATCTAGGAAAACCATTCTCCACAAAGTGAGAATCAATCTTCTTGTACCATGTTCGGAGTGCTTGTTTCAACCTATACAATGCTTTCTTCAGCTTGTAGACTTTATCTTCTTTGCCTTCAATTTTATATCCTGCAGGTTGTTCAACATACACTTCTTCTTCCAAAGTACCATTTAGAAAAGCAGACTTAACATTCATTTGATGATTTTTCCAATTATTTTGAGTTGATAGAGAGATAAGCATATATATTTAATCTTGCAACAGGAGCAAATACCTCAAAATAATCAATACCTGGCTTCTACTTGTATTCTTTTACCACTAACCTTGCTTTGAATCGATCAATTTCTCCATTGGGTTTGTACTTAGTTTTGTATACCCACTTCACTCCAATTGGCCTTTTATCTGTTGGTAAGTCTGTTAGTTCCCATGTGTGATTCTTCTCAATGGCATGAATTTCCTCATCCATTGCTTTTATCTAACACTGATCATTTGCAGCTTCCCCAAAAATCACTGGCTCACAATATGCAAATAAAGAAAAATTGATAATTTCCTCATCGGATGGGTCATTGCACTACCCACAATATAGTCTTTCAATCTGGTTGGTAGTCTCCATTGCCTTTGTGGTCTGCTTGATGTTTTTCGCTCATCAGGTGTTGGATCTACATGTCCATTCTCCTCTTCATAATTTTCTTGAATTATTGCATGCTCCTTTTGAGCTTTGGAAGACCAATCCCACATTTTTTTCTTCATCAAAGGTCACATCTCGGTTGATAATTACTTTCTTTGTCACTAGATTGTAAAGCTTGTATGCCTTTGAATTGGTGCTATAACCAATGAAGATGCACTTTTCTCCTTTGCCATCAAGCTTCTTTCTAAGTTGATCAGGTACATGAGCATATGCTATACACCCAAAAATTCTGAGATGTCAGATTGAGGGTCTCCTTCCACTCCAAGCTTCTTCTGGTGTTTTATCATGAACACTTTTTGTTGGACATTTGTTCAAAATATACACAGCAGTAGTGACAGCTTATGCCCAAAATTCTCTAGGCAATTCTTTAGCCTTCAGCATGCATCTCACCATATCCATGATCGTCCTATTCTTCCTTTCTGCTACTCCATTTTGTTGAGGAGTGTATCTTGTTGTTAGTTGATGCTAAATTCCATGTTGGTCAAAGAAATCTGCACAGACAAGGTACTCTTGGCCTCTGTCCGTCCTTAGTGCTTTAATTCTGCAACCACTTTGTTTTTTTATAAATGCCTGAAATGACTTAAAGGCATCACATGCCTCTAATTTTTGTTTCAAAAAATACATACAGGCTTTTATGCTAAAGTCATGAATAAAAGTAATGAAATACCTGCTACCACCATGTGATGGTATCTCCACCATGCATAAATCTGAATGGACAAGTTCTAATGGCTTTTTTGCTCTCCAAGACTTTCCAGTTGGAAAAGATCCTATGTGCTTCTTTCCAATTTCACAAGTCTCATATACACCATTAGGAATATTTATAACAGGAAAACTAGATGCATACTCTTTCCTAGATAAATAATTCAATCCAGAAAAGTGATAATGTCCAAAGCGCATGTGCCATAACCAATCATTATTTGTTATAAATGAGCTCAAGCAAAATAATTCTTTATGTCCAACTTTTACAAGGGATAGGTGATTAGGAGTCATTTTTACCTTAGCAATGAATCTCCCATTTTTGTCAATTAAAGTACAGTAGCCATCACGAATTTGCATGTTGTAGCCTCTTTCTGATAATTGACCCATGCTCAACAGGTTGTGATGAAGACCAGAAGCATAGAAAACATCAAAGATGAAATTTTGAGAACCATCCTTCAGTCTTATAGCAATCCTGCCTTTCCCCAAAATCAGAATATTTGTATTATTTTCGAATTTCATGGTAGATTTTTTTCGTTTCGTGAGGCAAATAACTCCTTTTTCCCACACGTGGTTGCTACAGCCTATATCTAGGTACCAAATATCTACATCGCTTGCAAAATTGTATGCTGCTAGAAATAAAGATTGTGGATTATCATAACTTTCATCTGTATGTTGATATTGGTTTTCTGCTATATTTCTGTGTTGTTTGAATCTACATCTTTGTGCTTGAACTTTCCACAGTGGTAGCAGTTGAAATTTGTCCTTTCTTAGGAATTGTTCCCTCTTCCTCTTCCATGGTTGGTAGATTTTAAATTGTGCACACCTCTTTCTTTATTAGGTGGCCTAAAATTGTTGTTTCTCCATTGTTGATTATAATGACCTCTTCCTCTAAAATTGCCACGACCTCTACCTTTGAAATTTATATTTCCATCTTCATGAGCTCTGCTATCTTCACTTCGGCTGGACTCTTCTATGTTGATAAAATTCACCTAACTCTTCAAAGCTTCTTCATTTGCTTTTTCAGTTTTCTCCAAGATTTTGCTCATATGGCTTTCAATGTTGCCTTGCAATTCTGCAAATGTCATGGTGTCTATGTCGTGGGACTCAATTATTGTAGTCACCACATTATCAAACTTCATTGGCATAGTGCGTAGAATTTTATTCACCACATTACTTTTAGAGATTTCTTCTCCATACACCCTCATCTTGTTGACAAGATTTGTTACCTGTGAAAAATATTGTTCCAAGATTTTTGAACTGGACATTTCATACCTTTCATATTCTCGATGCATGGATTGCAGTTTGTATTTCTGGGCTTTCTCTACTCCTTTATATGACAGCTTCAAAATGTTCCATGCTCCTTTAGCTGTTTTGACATTTGCTATTTTGGCAAAGATTGAATAATCCACACCATGGTAAATTTGCGATAGCACCAACTGGTCATTCCTTTGAGTAGAATCATTAGCTCCTTGTTGTAAGCATGGTTCAATAAAGCTCCGAATATTATGAGCTTTCAAATGGGTGGACATCAACAACGCCCAATAATAAAATTTAAGAATAGAAAAGGCTAAGTTACCTTCATCGGAGACATCAAACGCCGGCCGACCATCGTACCTCTAGCACCAACGGCCAACCCCTGGAGCTCTAACATCGGTAGTCGGATTTTGTGATTTATCATTCTATAATGAAATTTACTACATTTATAATGAGATTTACTATTGCAATAATACAATTAACGATCACTTTCAAAATTTTAAACTTGTTAAAATGAATAAATGCTTATTTTTGGTAATAGATTTACTGCACTTTCTTCTTCCATGCCCTTTACAGAGTAATAATATTAGTTAAGACTTGAGACAATGAATCGATTTTAGATTTAGATACATTCTAGTTCAGTACAAAATATAAGGGCTTGTTTGTTTCCCATTTTCAAAAAAAACATTGGTGTTAGATGCACTCTAGTTCGATACAAATTATGAGTCTTCTTTTTAAAATTTCTCCTGATTGAATTTAAATAATGTCGAGGACAATAAATCTACCCTTATAATCAGATGTGACTCAAATCAGTGCATCCTCCAGGGGTAAAAGCAGAAATTATCTTCTTCTTTTTTTGAAAAAAATTAATTAGATAATCTACTTTTAATTAAACGTAACTATATTTGAGACTAAAAGGACATACAATCCATCAACAAATATATTCAGTAAAAATATATCCTTTTAAAAAGTTCACATAGTATTCGTTTCCCCAACTTAAAATATATTCAGTAAAAATATATAAGAAGGGTGAAAATCTACTGAAGTGAAGGCTAGAAAGTAAGAAGGAAAAAAAAAACAGCAGCAAGTGTACGTGAGTGGAAACAATTCCATATTTATTAAGATCAAAAGTTTAATATGGTAAATAAAAAACTTTTGCTAAAAATTTTATTTCCTATTCGAATATAATAATTGTCAAATCTAGATTAGTCAAATAGCCCACCAATTTTATTCCATATCAGGTGAAAATAATTAGAAACTAGACAAAAATACCATAGCTTTTTTCCCCTTATTTAACAACGGAATCAGTAGAAAAACAGAAAATTGACGAACCAACACTGTTGATATAAATATCCTCCAAATCATATCGCAATAGTATTACATACAAAAACCATTATGCACATCATACTGGTTTGGCTTCAGAAGAATCAGAACCAACAGAGTATAGTTTGATCTATTTATGAGGCACACGAACCTGAAGCTGTGAATTTTACTAAAACATGCAATTTCTAGAACATTGCAGGATGCTGAATTGACCAGCGCTTAATCACAAAAAATCATATCCCCCAAGTTGGTTGGTATATTTAACAGACTTCTTGGATAATAAAAAAGCCAGCCAAGAGGCATCGAAAACATCACAAGATTCTTTACATTTGGGATATATGTGTGTGTTCAGCCCTGTCACGATAGTAGCATATCACATAAAAATATCAAAAGGAGGTTGGCACAGTCCAACCCTAGCTTCCTCTTAAACACTAGGCCACCAATGTCGATACAGTTCAACGGTTTTTCAGAAAAAGCCTAATATCCATCACAACCAATTCTCCAATAAAATCTCAACCCTTGGACATTTTCCTCACTTCATTTACTTAATATGATGGATTCTAACAATATTTATGATGAAATCCAAGTGTTGAGGTTTGAATGAATGATCTATTGTAACGGACATAAGCAGAAAGACCTAAGATTTGTCTGACTAGAAGTACCTGTAAGCAAAATAAGAGCCCTAAAACCCTGAATCCACAGGTAATGACTAATGGTCTGATGACAAATGAAGGGGACTTGCTGGTGAATCATTTCCATCCTCCTCCTCCTCCTCAGCCTTTTTACTTTTCCTACCTTTGCGGGAAACTTCGGCACCAGCTCTCTTTCTTTTCCAATTATCCTTGCCTACACCCTTTGTCACTTCAAGTTCTTTTGACTGTAGTTTGTTAGCATCAGATTCCTCAGCTGAATCATTAAGCTTCTCAAGTGAAGTATCCTTATCTTCATCCATTGTAGCTTCAGCATCATCACAGTCTCCCTCTGATCCATCTTCATGCTCACTCTCATTTCCATTTTGTCCAGCCTCATCTTTCAATGATTCAATCAAGCCAAACAACTCTGTATTGACCTGTCACACAAGCATGCCACAAGAGGAGCTTAGCAATCAATTTAAAAATTTTCATATTTAAATAATTATAAAGATCCAGCAAAACAAAAGTAGAAGAGCAAATAACGCATGATTCACCTGAATGTTCTGAAGAAAATCAGAAATGTCAGTTGGGCAAGAAGGGCACTTCATCACATTCTTTTGGGACCGCAGAGATCTTCCACCCCTGCTTCTTTCTCTCACAAAAGACTGACCAGTAAATGCATCCTCCAAGCACAATTTACAGAAATTGTGAGCACAGGGTGTCGTGACAGGTGTAACCAAAACCTCTTTACAGATCAGGCAACCAAATCCTGCATATGGAAAAATGATAAAACATAGACCATATTAGATTACATCACGGATGGTCTTAGACCCATTTAATTGGATGGGATCAGGGACAAACTAAAGCTGCAGTAAAGAATAAGTTGATCAATATAGAAGCAAAGCATAATGATCGTACCTTTCAGCAATCTTTCCCTGATTGAAAGATTTTGGGCTTTCCTTATTTCCCTCCTTGACCTCTTTACCCCTTGGGGGTCCATACTTTTTACAGGCTTTTGACCGGGAGGTGGTGGTATTTTCCACTTCCAACAAGATTCGTCCACCTAAAGAAAATATCAACTTGTACATTTCCCAAAACTCTAATTCTAATGATATGATAAAGTATTATAAATAATGTCATTTAGTAACAATTTTAGAAAGAAATGAAGTAGTTTTAAATTACAACAAAATGATTAGGATATTTGAAGATGCAAAAGCCTAAAATATCACTCACATCAAAATCCCATGATGGATCAGCCTTCCTTACAACAATGTCTGTAGCCTTTTCCAACTCAGGAATTGCAGGTAATTGTCGGGGACGATCTCCATGATCATCACTAAGTCACATTTAGTATAATTTAGTAGAAGAAATTTCAAATAAGATCAGCTCATTTAAGTGAGCTAAATAACACTCACCTTGTCCATGGAGCAGGTTCATTGTCACATCTAACAAATAAGTACCGACAAACTTTGAAGCCCTAATTAATCATAAGCCTTTAGAAAAAAAGTTGCATGAAATCAAGAATAAAAATTAGGAAATAAAAGAGTAAATGAATCATATCTACCTGTATTCCCTGTTTACGCCAACACTTTTCAATCCTATATACACCATCATAGCGCAATCCTTGCTCAGGGGCATATGAAGATCGCTTCTCCTTATGAGATCTACTCATTTTTTATTCAAGGGGTTGCACATAAAGCTTTGTAAGTACGGATTAAGGCTCAATAATTGTATCTTTGAAACTCTCAAGGTTAAGAACCCTCTAGTCGAGCATGTTAATCATATGATAAATTTAACACCACAAATAGTTGGTAGAGGAAAAAAAACAAACTGCATGATCCACCATTCAAAAGCTCAATATGCCAAATGTCACTAGTTTAAGAACTTCAAAAGATATACATGAAGAAAGAAAGCCAATATTGAGATTGTAATGAAAGAAGAATAGAGAAGAGGGAAAAATTAAACATCAATCATTATTAAAGATGACTTTCCAGCAATCCTTTCCCCCACTTACATGTTTGGTTGGCTTAACTAACTCACTGAATCAACTAACTACTTAGATCTTCATATAGTATTGCACAAACAGAGATCAACTAAACAAAAAGAATTTACACCAGGCCATAAGCATTTTATCAGGTATAAGCTTCCAAAGATAGATGAACAAAAAAGTGATTTTTGGAACGTAGATGCTTACCTTACAACTCGAACTGGATAACCTTTTAAACAGCTAACTTTTAAAGCTAAATTGGACTTTTCAAACTTCTGATCAAATGATTGTACATTGTTTGTTCGTTTATTTCCACTCAAGTCTCTACCACCACTGCAACAAGGGACATGTTAGCTATTTCAACAATAATCCGATAGAAACAAGGAAAGACTAATCAAAAGTGTTAAACAAAATGGAGAAAAAAATTAAAACAAAAGACAAAGGGGAAAGGGCGGGAAGGGCGGAGGAAAATAACATAACATTAATTCAAAGAGAACCAAAATCAAATGAGAGCTTAACAAATCGGCAAAATAAGAAAACTAAATCGAAGCAACATGAGAGCTTAGCATGCATTAGCATAACAGCAATCAGCAAATACTAGAACTGGTGAGAGCATTCACCCCAAACTCATGGATTTAGACAGTATAACTAAATAGATTAGTGAGCAAACAGTTCAGATACAGGTAGCCAAGTCAAGATGAAAAACAAAAAACAACAGCAATTCAAGAACCTCTTACAAACCTTCCGGTATAAAGAAAATATTCTCCATGATCCTCATCGTCAACATAACCACCAGAAAGAACTACTGATTGTGCACCGTAGTTTGATTGTCCCGCAATACCACTAACATGAGGGAAGTGAGCACCCCATTGCCTGCATTCAAGTCTATCTCCCCAACATTCACCAACCAGCACACCTTGTTTCCTGTCAGGATCGTTGTCAGCTGGGATTGGACCAAAATGATCCTGAGCCACAGTTACAAAAATCTTTCCACTACAAGCATTTGAATTTCCTTTCCTTTGGGCCCGCTCTGTAGTATAAGCCTTGTCTGGTCTATCTTGGTTATGTACAAAATGGTAAACTCTAGAGGTTTCTCCTGCTCCTCCGTTTTTGGATACTTTAGCCATACGGATAGCAATAACAAGTGAAGAATTTATACGTGGCTGACTAGCCATTTTGGAAGGGATAGCGCTCCGACACTTGGCACAAGTTCGCTTTCCTTGTGCAATCCACTTCTGAAAGCACTTTAGACAGAAATTGTGGCCACATGGGGTCTGTACAAGGCCATTGAATTAGATCCCTTGTTTAATCGAACTGTTATAGCACGCTAATTACCACCATTCCTTTCTAGAATAGTACAAAATGGAAGAATGTAAATGAATGCAAAGAAACTAAGCTGACCACAAGAGTCTTTAAAAAACTTGCTTTCTTTGATGGGAAAAAAAAATCCCAAACACTAAATCGATGTAACGACAAATAGGCACACAGCAGAAATCTACAATGATGGTGCAGGCATTAAGGGAACCGTGAAATATAATTGCACTCAAAATAAGCAGATTCTCAGAAAAGGGCTACGTGCTGAAAGATTAGAATCTGCTGATAAGAAAAGATGCAATGTGAAAGTCACGGGACAATATTTAAAAAGAAAGAAAAACTCATCTTGAAGTTGAGTAGTTGGATTAAAATCTCATAATAATTTTCAACCGTAATGAGTGATATCTAATCAACGAACAAGTGAATAGACTGATTTCCCAGCAATCCAATTAATCACGTCAAAATGAGAGGCAAAAGGGAAGGGTAGAAGGGTCGACTTAAAAGCTCGAGCTATATATTCACTATCAAACCGTTGAAATGAAGACAACAAAGAAAATCCCCCACACACCATAAAGATACAGTTTGTAGTTCAGGTTCGATCCAACAAGAAAGAACTGGCAAATAAATCAGGACAGCTGCTAGTATTAAAGAAAACAGAAATATCTGTTGACCATTTAGTAACAGAGCGAAATCAGTGTTACCGTGACCGGACGCTCGGGTAACTGCATACAGAAAGAGCAGTTCAGAGTCCCGCTGAGAATATCCAACACATCCTTTCCGACACCTTCTACCTTCTTTTTCCCACCAGCTTCGTCATCCCCCGCCACGGCCTTTCCACTCAAGAGCTGTTGCCGTTTCTTTGCCTTCTCAAGTTCAGTCAGAGTCTCATCTGCCTCAATCGCCCGAACCGACGCCATCAAGTCACCGGCCCCATCGACGACGGCTTTGCCAACAGCAGCAGAAGGAAAATCGGAGGGCGACGAAGCACAGTCTGGGCATTCCCACTGAAGCGTCTCCGCCATCGTCGCCGGACGGGTAGAGAGACAGTTGACATGCCACTGGGAAGCACAGGTTTTGCATGTCAGTTTTTCTTCTTCTGCGGGCTTCGTCTTGCAGATCATACAGGCGCCGTCACAGTCGCAGGGGAGTTGAGAAGCGTGCGCCATTGGCGAGAGCAGAAAGAAACTTTTGGTTATGGCAAAATCGCCGATGGAGAGCAAGTAGTGACAGCGAGGTAATGAGTTGCTATTGGTTCATATACTACTGTGAGGGAGAAGGAGAGAGCGAGGGAAGGAACCGCGGGTTCTGAAATGAGTACATTGGATTTGAATTTTGAGCGGCAATCCAGTGCGGACGGGTGCATCGTGGACAGCTCACATCCTTTCTTGGGTTGTCACGTCAGTCAATCAAAGTTCATACTTAAAATATAAAAATGCCTAACAAATCTGTGGGCAAGGCCAATTAATCTAATTTTGGCAGGACAGTAATTGAAAAATATATTAAAAAATTAAAGTAAAATAAGACAATCATATCTGTACTCCCCTTAGTATCTTAGTTTAATATTTAAATTTTTATTGCCATAAAAAAATTTAGTTTTCTATGTTTATGATTTAAAATTAAGAATATCAGTGAAAAGTGTACGCTTAAAAGGTTTGAAAAAAAATGATAAATAAAGTATCTCGAAAATAGTGATTTGAAATTAAAATTTTATAGTGATGATAGTTCCTCACGCGTCTTTAGTAAAGTTTAAAGGAAATGACATGAATGACCATATAACCAAAAAAGGCAGAACTTTACGATGTCTGATTTGGCGAGAAAGTAGTTGACTTCCTTCAAATGAACCATTTTCATTTGAATGAATGCCACTTTTTAAATCGCACAAAAAAGGGGTGAGGTTTACAAAGGATGCTTTATAAACCGTTCATATAAAAAACGGTTTAGAAAGTCCATATTCATTCGAATGAGTTTTAAGCTCATTCAAATAAGTTTTAAGTTCGCGAAAAAATGGTTTAGAAAGTCTAACTTTAAAAGGATGTAACTTCTTCATTTGATCTCCAAATTTGATAAATAACCTATGGTTGGAAAACCCTTTAAGTCTACTTTTAAATGAAATAAGTTTAAAATCAATAGGATATGTGTTTGAGAGATATCATCAAAAAACTGAACATATATGGTCGGTTTTTTATTATACCACTCAAACCTCGGCGGAATTGGCCTATTTCTTGTGTGTACCAATTGAAGTATTTTTGAAAAAAAAATTAACTAAAAAATGAATAAAACGAATGCTTCCCATGAATGTGAAACCTATTTCATTTGAAATTAGACTCAAATGGCTTTTTATTGATAGGTCATTCGTGAAATTTGAAGTTCAAACGAAGAAGTTACAACGTTTTAAAGTTTAGATTTAAAATGGTTTAAAAACATGCTTTATTCTTTCTAAACCATTCATATGAAAAACGGTTTAGAAAGTCCAGATTCATTCGAATGAGTTTTAAGTTCACGAAAAATAAACGATTTAGAAAGTCTAACTTCAAAAGGCTGCAACTTCTCCATTTGAACTCCAAATTTGACACATAACCTATCATTGGAAATCCCTTTTAGTCTACTTAAGACATATCATCAAAAAACGGAACATATATCAGAAATAAACGTATTCCTGATTATGTTCAATTTTTTATTATATCTCTCAAAAAAAATCCTATGGTTGTGAAACCTATTTCATTTAAAAATAGACTCAAAGGGTTTTCCATATATAAGTTATTCGTTAAATTTGGAGTTCAAACGAATAAGTTACAATGTTTTGAAGTTTAGACTATAAAGCATGATTTCTAAAATATAGCTAGAAAAAACGGATTAGAAAACATCATTTCTAAACTGTAGCTAAGAAGTTACGGTTTAGAAATGATGCTTTCTAAACTGGTCATACGGAAAACAATTTAGAAAGTTTAGATTCATTCCAATAAGTTTTAAGTTCACGAAAATAAACGATTTAAAAAATCTAAATTAAAAGGGTTATAACTTCTTCATTTGAATTCTAAATTTGACAAATGATTTATCGTTGAAAATCTCTTTCAGTCTACTTTTAAATGAGATAAGTTTGAAATCAATTGAATATGTAGTTTAAGAAATATCATAAAAAATCGAACATATTCAATAATAAAAGTATTCCTGATATATGTTCTGTTTTTATTATCGCTTGTTTGGGAACTTTGTTCTCTCAACGGTGTATGCAAGTCGAGACAAAACCATCTCGAAATACGAAAAAATCATCTCAAAATCCATAAAAACCATCTTGAAATTCATAAAACCATGTAGAAATCCGTAAACTCCTTTCTCCCAACAGAGTTCCCAAACACACACATCTGTTAAACCAAAAATCTTATGGTTGTGAAACCTATCTAATTTGAAAGTAGACTTAAAGGGCTTTCCATCTATAAGTCATTCATTAAATTTTGAGTTCAAACAAAGAAGTTACAACGTTGTGAAGTTTAGACTTAAAACGGTATAGAAAGCATGCTTTCTAAACCGTAGCTAGAAAAAACAATTTAGACCGTAGCTTCTAGTTACCATTTAGAAAGCATTCTTTATAAACCGTTCATATAAAAAATGATTAGAAAGTCCAGATTCATTCGAATAAGTTTTAAGTACACAAAAAATAAACAATTTAGAAAATATAATTTCAAAAGGATGTAACTTCTTCGTTTAAATTCCGAATTTGACAACTGACCTATCTTTGGAAAGCCCTTTAAGTCCACTTTCAAATGAGAAAATTTGAAATCAGTTGGATATGTGGTTTAATAAATATCATAAAAAAAGCCGAACATATATCGAGAATAAACGTATTCCTCATATATATTCAATTTTTTGATTATATCTCTTAAACTAAAACTCCTATAGTTGTGAAACCTATTTTATTTGAATATAGACTCAAAGAAAGGGCTTTTCATAAATAGGTCATTCGTTAAATTTGGAGTTCAAATGAAGAAGTTCCAGCATTTTAAATTTTAGACTTAAAAACGGTTTAGACAGCATGCTCTCTAAACTGTAGCTAGAAAAAACGGTTTAGAAAGCATCCTTCCTACCTGTAACACTTTTAATATAAGAAATAAAATTGAAATGTGTTCAAAATATATGGATAAAAACTAAAATTCATTAAAAATATAAGTATGATACTAATTTTAGTTTTTGCATATACACTTTTAATAAATTTTTATTTAATCTCTATACTTTATCTTGTTAATTTAGATTAGATCCTTATAAAATTGTAAGAACTAAAACTCATAATTCAAAAATTCAAGGAACATAATTAAAATCCAATAAAAAATGTAAAGATCAATCATGTGCTTGTTTGGGAACTTCGTTTCCCCAACGGTACACGCAACTGAGACAAAACAATTTTAAAATTTGTAAAAGCCATCTCAAAATCCATAAAAACCATCTTGAAATCCGTAAACTCTTTTCTCCCAACTGAATTCCCAAACACACACCATATTAACCCAATCATATATTAATTTGGATTTAAACGTTATTAACATCAATACACCCATTAAATAGTGATATGTATCATCAATGTTTCCATATTTTGATATATAAATTAAATTTATAATTATAATTCCTTCCAAATTAATCTCGTCGATTAATTATTCACATTGATTGGAATTTGGATGCATGATCTATTGTAATTTAAATATAGAAAAACCATTGTTACCTAAAAAATAAATATAGAAAATCATTGAAGCTAATCCCTGGACCCCGGCTAGATGAACTTTATTTGCCTATTTGTTGGAATCCTACACTACTGACAATTCAATTAAACTTACATTGTGCCGAATTAAATTAACAGTAAAAGTTGATTTACATGATAAAATGTCACTGGAGTTATATATTATTTTGGATTTCACGTTGAAATCATGTTATACATAAATCGAGATAAAAATTTGGAAGATTTAGTCTCATATTCCAAATAAGTAAAATATTTAAGGAATGGTCACATGGATAAAAATATTTAATGAGAAGTCCCATTGACAACATGAGATGTTGTCAACACAGCGTATATTGTTGTCAATACAAGGACAACTTTGTGTTTTGCTTATTTTGCTTATTTTGGACCATTTCTTAAATATTTTACTTATTTGGGACCTCAGACTAAATTTACCAAATTTTTATTACACACTTATATCGTTTTGATTAAAATCACTTTTTGTATGAATTCTCAAACACATGCTATATATGAAAATGTACTATTCTAATCTCAACACATTAGCACACTTTTTCTTTTTTCTTTTTTGCCCAAAAAGTCCATTATCTTTCTTTCTAATTAAGTCAATCTCATTAATTCTAATTAATTTATGTGGCCACCAAAAACAAACTTTGTGCTTATTTGGCAACTCTTTTAAGAGATTTAAAATGCATTTTAAGTTCAAAAGTTCATTAGCTTGTTGACTCCGGCGTTTAGCACTTCCTTATTTTAAAATGCATTATGAGCAAAAATATTCTTCTTGACAAAATGCGTTCTGAATTTTAAAATGCATTCTGAACAAAAAACATTTTTTAAAATACATTTTGACCAACAGTTTTTCAAACGGACACACATGTCCGTTTGAATTGACTTTCTATGGAAGTGGTTTTAGAATATGCACCTATCATACGTAAAAAAAAGGGAAATTTATTGTTGAGTCCCACATAAGGGACTTATTTATCAAATGGTCCCAAGTTTTAAAATATTTATCAAATGGTCCCAGAGGTGTTGTCAATTTAGCTCATGGTGTTGTCAAGGGTTGTCACG
>JANTPZ010002220.1:0-19604 GCA_025593235.1 Vachellia pachyceras
ATTACATGTGAAAATAAAATAAAATGTCCATTGATTAGGTGGTTAACCTTTACATGTGTTGATGGCATCGCAGAGCAACCAACCAAATCTAACTAAAGGAAGAATCTCGTGCAAAAGAGTAACAATGCATACCTACCTTTACAATGAAACGTGGTGGTGGTAGGGGTATCTACCTGATGTGTTAAGTATGTTCTATATTGGTTATGAATTAAGTTTCATGAAAGACATGAATAACAGTGATTCGGGAATTGAGAAAGAAAATAAAATCACATACAATCTTGACTGGAAATGGTAGTGCATTTGAAGTTTTACCATTATTAGAGGCTTAGAGCAGCCTGCGTCTCTCTTTACATTCTAAAGCTATGTAACAGTTACTTTGCTTTATTTTTTTTTTTGGGGGGGGGGGGTGAAGTCCATGTTCAAGCTACTTTCTCACATGTGAATTGGACCCTTCAATATTTTAGTTAGTCTATGAAGTATGCAGAGACACATACAGACCAATTTCTTTTTTAAGAACAGAAAAGATATGATCAAAGCAAGTTGCCCCCCAGGGAATAAACCCACAGAATATAAACCAAAATTGTGAGTGTTAGGGTAGAGTGCAAGGCACAGAAATTAAAAATAGAATCACAAAAAAGGGTTGCCAAAAGTATTCTCTCTGTTTTTTTTTTTTTTGCTTCAGAATCATCGTTTCCCCCATCAGGTGAAAGGATGTGTGATTTACTTATGGTGTGTCAAGTGTATGCTCATATTTGCAAGTTGCAACAAGAGTGGCCTTGTTGGGCTTCCTTGCGCCTTGTTTATTCTGTTATGAATTGGATTGCAAATTCTATGCCCATTTTAATTATGTTTGTTTACACACACACACACACAGAGGTGATACTTTTTTATTGTCGATGCAAAATGTAAAAATGTAGAGGAAGGAAAATAAAATAATATATAAACTATAAAAATGTAAAAATGTAGAGGAAGGCAAATAAAATAATATATAAACTATAAAGGGTCAATTCCATTTGGACAGCACAGCATACACGTTACTAGAGATGAGGTTTCAGGGGCACTTGGGTCCTCCCCTTTTGGTCTTCCAGTTATTATAGCAAGGGCAGACCTGCTTGTTGCCATAAGTACCAGGAGGCACGCACAAGCATTTTGCACAGCACTTTTGACAGAAGAACAAACATGGCTTCTTGTATTGCGTCTTTGAGCATCTCTCTGAGCAACGTGGTCCACATTCTGCATATTAATCATCCACCCCCACTCATTAATTCCCTTCTTAATTTCAATATGAAAACCTCCCTTTAATTTTTTAAATTCTGGTTTTAATATCTGATTCTGTAATACTTACCTTGTGGCTGAAGACTGCCTTCAGTGATGCCGTGCTGAAATTTGAGGAAATCAATATCAGATGAGAATTGACATTCAACAGAGGATGTGTGTGGGAAGTTAAGAAAAGTAAAAGTAATGCAGAAACAATCTGAACTGAGAAATCTCACAGTGGGAAAGTTGGTTGTGTTATTGTTGGGCTGAGGGGCTGGAGCCTCGGTGGTAGCGACGACGATCTCAGCCTGAAGCCACCATTTTGGTATGCCACATGACCAAAAATTATCACCCAACAGAGATATGAAAACTAGAGATCTTATTAACAGTACATGCAAAGTAAGTACGAGCATTATGTGTTCTCTTGTATGGGGATGAATTTTTTCCAAGTAGGAAGCCAATGTTAAGGGAAAGTGAAACGACTGGACCAACATAGAACTACAGCCAAAAATATTTTTGCCATTTATAATTTGTGGCGAAGAAGTTATTGATATGCCAACAAAGAATTGAAAAGAGTAATGCAGAACAACCAGGAGCTCAAAACAATTGAAGTGATAAACGCATGCGATAGCGACAACTATAAAAGTCGAGTATTCTTACATGGTTCTCCACGAGAAGGAGCAACACTGAAACGAGGAAGAGCATAACGATGCTCAGTGCTCTGGCCATTGCTCACAGTGTCGGCTCGCACACAGACAACAGAGAAAATTAGTAGCTCGAGTGTGGTCTTCAAGAACTTGCGGTTATACGTAATAATATTTATAGGCAGGTGGATAACATTTCTGACATTATTTCTTTCTTTTGGGGTGTGAGAGGTGGCACCGTGTAGCCGATAGTTTGAGATAACATAAATCCGGTCCCTGTCTCTTCCAATAATGCAATCAAAATTTCCGTCTTTCCCTATTGGAATGACCAATCCTGCCCTTCTTGGACATTGCTACTACGTACCTTTGCCAATTTGTGGGCGCCCTGATTCAAAACAATGTGTTAGCATCAACTGGAAATATCAACATGAGTTTGCACTTGAGTTGAAGCGTTATGGAAGGGCAAGAACAAATCAAAGAACTGAAAAACAAGAGAAACCATAACTTGTATGTACTGTGAGGCAGCTGAGAACAAAATGGGAAGTGCCATGTTGGAGAAGGGCATGGGTGGATGGGGAGGTCAAGATTGTCCGAAAGGATTTGGAAGCCTAAAATTAAGGGAAAGTCATGTGAAGGGAAGGGGAAGAGGAGAGGGACATGAAAAGGAGAGGTGAAGGAATCACATGGGGATACACATGAGTGAACAGGGCAAAGAGGGTGACAGAAGAGGGAAGAGACGCCACACACACACACACACACACACTTCTCAGCCTCTCTCTGTTTTGTCCTTTTATACCAACCAAGCCTGCCTCTGTTGAGTCAGAAGCATTCCCGTGAACTGATTTCAGATTCTCTCTTCTCGATTCCCAACACTTGCCTTCCAACCCTTTTTATGCAAACTTGTATTCATTCCAACTGAAATCAAGACCTCCTCAATCTCTACCCTTTAATTAAGACATGTAACATTATCATACGTTGGACAAAGTTATATATAATGCATATATTTTATTTATGGACAAGTATATCAAATGGGGACAGTAGTTGGTCGTCCCTGGCAACATGTGAGGGAGGGAGGTTAGGCATTCAATTTCTTCCTTTGGTTCTCTCGTGAGTTAGGGTTACCATTTGTCCCTATTGAGCACGTTGCGAGTTGAGCTTCACGGAATTTTCAGCATTTCTTCACGTATGTGTTTACTTTGTATCGCATTCAATCCTTAACAGAAGATTTACACTACAAATTAAACCAAGTAGAGGTAGAGTAGAGGTAGTATTAATCATTTGAGTTCTCACGTATTCGTCAAAATAAATTCTTATTAGTCAATGCTTTGTTTTAAAAAAAAAGAACAAAAGATACACAAATTTCAGAAACTACAGGGGAAATAACGCAAATTACAAGTATGCGTATACAATGATATATTTTTGTATTAGACAATTTTTTAAAAAAAGAAATGATAAAATCAAAGGGTACCAACCAAAAAATGGGATCGCCTATCTTGACATCACGGTTAGGAGTTTCGTAGATGCCAAATTTCGCTGGTTCAAGAATTTTTTCCCTTTCTGCTCCATTTTTGAAAAAATGGTGGAAAAGTACATTTACCATTTATGAGATAAATATGTGAAGGAAATTATTTCATTTTACGGAAAAACAATGTTAAACGTGCTTTTAGGATACTTAATCGCTTTGCCAAACACCCAAATATAAAAGTTAGTTAACTTTTTAAAATAATAAAAAAAACTAAATGAATATTTAATTATAATATGAAATATTTATATATAATTAGATTATATAACAGTTTACAAATCAAACAAATTAGTTCTTAAAAAATAATAGAAACATTAGTTAATTTTTCTTCGTTAATTTCTAAAAAAATCAACTAACTCTTACACTAAGAAACAGAGGAAGTATTGATGTAGCCTCTTGCCGCTGCCTACTAGATAAATTCCCTTCTATACCATATTACCAATCAACAAAACAAAACAAAATCCCATCAAGATAGATTGAAATTGAATGGACAACCTATATTTCAACCAGAGGCACAAGGAAATCAATAGTCCAAGAGCACAAAAGAGAGTAGTCAGTAGGAAAGGAAAATCCATTCCGCTTTATCCTGAAAAGCAGATTCATTTCTCAGTAACAAAAAAAGAAGTAAACAAAAAATGCTGAATAGTGAACATTATAAACCACGCCTGAACGGCAAAATACCTCCCTGATTAAATCGGAGAGACCAATACGAAGAATGCTCAATAATCCTTCAAGAAAAACCAAAAGGGTCATCAATCGTTAATATGAAAGAACAGACAGTTTTGGTTATGTGGAATCAGACTTCGAGATGCGACCATTATACTCTGAAGCACGCAACAAGTGAATCATGACAAAGGCGCCAATACTCTCTGTAGGGCAGGGACATCCAACGCATTGGTGAAGGAAGGAGAGTTCCCCGTCTATATGGTATTCTGAACAGGGATGGGATTCAAAATAAATGATTCAGGCGAATAGTAAAGAGTAACTAAATGCAAGGAAATTAAGGAGAGAACATCTCACCTTCGACCAATGAGGATTCCATGAGCTAGGAAGAAAATGGAGGACGTGGAAAACCCAGAAAAAACATCTTTGTAGTGAGGCCAAGCAACTTTTCCTGAAAATTATATCATTAGAGTGCATATATACAGTGTTTGCCAAAAGAGAAGAAAAGAACAGACAAAATGATAACTGCTAGAAAACTACCAAGTAACTTTTCCTGAAAATTATACCATTAGAGTGCATATATACAGTGTTTGCCAAAAAAGAAGAAAAGAACAGACAAAATGATAACTGCTAGAAAACTAAGGTAACTATCATAAATTCATAATCGTGAAGAGGACAGCAAATATCATATTACAAACTGCATTTCAGTTGGCGCCTTCAAAGTTCATGATCTGACATAGTAAGGTTCTGCTTGTTATGCAAACAGGCAAAGATTAATCAGATTACAATTACCAGCTTTTCAACGAAACACAGTCACCTATATTACACAACAACAACAACATATTTCCAGGGTCTTAAGTAAAAGGCCCCCGTCAACTGAAAGGACGAACAAAAAGTCTGCAACATATTCTTAAATGTCTGCTTTGATATTAATTAAAACTAAAGGTACATCGCCTAGCAGCATAAAGAAGAAATTAAACCACACAGAAGCATCAATCTAAGCCCACGAGTGACAACTCCAAGCCTTACCTATGCTCAAGTAGTTACTTCGGAGAACTGAAACCAGAATGCTAGATTTGTTTCCATTAAAATCCTTTAGCAGCAATTGTTCCTCGGGAGAAGTCATTTCATCAGAAAAATCAACCTTTGGAGAAATATTAACAGTACTTCGATAACCTAAAATGTCAAACCATATTCCAGAAGGGAATCTTCCAGGACGCACCAACCGAAGAAAAAACTTGATATAAGGGGTAGCATGAACCACTGAAATGGTGACTTCAACCGATATACAGACGAGGTTGATCATTGTATCCACTATGCTAAAAAATATATAGAAAACAGAGGTGGTTGGTAGCAGAAGTAAGAGGGGTGTAAATATAAGGGATCCAATAATATGTTGTTTGACAGTGTAATCAAAGCTGTCCAACCTCTGACGAAGTGGGTTCCACTTCCGGCCCCTGTGAAAAGATCAGCAGCTCAATGAACAAAAAGAGATAAAGAAAAAAAGAGCAAGCACACATGTCTCATGTGTAATTATATGCATGCAACTGAGTATACTATTAAAAGAATTAATCAAAAACAGGGCATAAATGAAGCAAATATAGAATGACCGCCATATTTGCGAATGCTCATCTTCTTAACAACACAATTGGCTCTTTCTCCCTGAACCCAATACTAATGTTTCCACCAACACATTATAGCTAAGATTATCAAATAATGAGAGCAGGATTAATGCCAAAAGAGACTATCTCAGTAACATCTATTTGGCCAATGACCGTATCTTTTGACCAAAAACTTGAGTTAAGCAAGCATTAATAGCTTAAGTGGACAGTCTAATTGTCAGAACCTCAATCATATTTGCAAATTGCTTTTATAATTCAAAGATCAGTTATATGTAGATAAATATGTCCATTTTTTTTTTAGTTGGCAAAAAAAAAAAAAAAGATAAATATGTCCATTTTAATTACAAACCTGTAATCGCCCACCCATCTCAATAACAGAAAAAAAACAGAGGGGGGGGAACCCCTACCTAAAAAGCCGCCACAAGGCCGTCACTGCCTGTATCTGTGAAGAATATAGAAGTGAAATCAACCAATAAAGAGTTGAAACATGAGAAGTTGCTAACACAATCATGTCTACAATCAAGGCAGCGGGTAGAGTGAACCCACAAAGAATCCCTATGATAGCAAGTCCTTGAATAATATAATTTAAGACAAAACCCACAAATATCCAGAGTGTTGACCATATCTGTATTGCATTCAGAGAAACCATGCCTAATACTCCAGCCACCTCAGAATTCAACTTGAAGCCTGCAGGGTTTCCCATTAACCAAACACACCCTGAGCGCAGAAAAGGGTTTGCAAAGTCATGGACAAATGTCAAAACTGACAAACAAATTGATTCTGCATGATATAGCAGAGCCCAACCAATCAAGTTCCCCAGGAGAACATCAACAACCAAGGTTGACCACATGGAATGCCTGTGCATAGCAGCTTTCTCTGCAAACTCAACACATGATTGTGACCTAGCACACAAAAGAACTATGTTAAAAAAGGAGAAAATACAGAAACAATATCCAAAGATGCTGGTCAGAAGGTCAGTGATCAATTCAACAAAGAAAAACTAAACTTATTCATAATAGTGATAAATTTATAATAAAAACACACATTATGTTTTCTATAATGTTTTCAACTTCAGTAAAAGAAAAATTTTCCCAGGTGAAATTATGCAACAAGAATGTCCTCCAAAAGCAGAGTAAAGGACTTGAAGTTTAAAAAAAAAAAATTACAGGAAGCCAAGGTAAATTCCAATTTAGATACCAGAGATAATAGAGTGCAAGATAAAAGTAAATGAATTTCATAAATTTTATCAATGATTAAAGCCTGCTATTGTGATGGGCCTGAGGTAATAAGCCTACTGTAACTAAGGTTTATTCCCATAAAAAAAGAGAGAGAGGATGGCACATCGATTTGAAGGAGCAGCTGCTTCATCTAAGCCTATTATTGAGCACATGTATTCTAGAGACAAGATTGTAGTAGGGGGGGAAGGAGGGAATTGTAGTAGAGTAACTAATTCAGGTGCCTACTTCCTGGAGTGGCTGGGGTGGATTAGAGGGTGTTTTGCTGGGGCTGGAAAAATGCGCCTGACATCATTATGAGGGTGTAGATGATTTTGATCAGAGAATCCTAGGAATGGCTAACCTTTCAAATGCTAGAGTCTCGTATTACTGTTACTGTGTTTTCTAGCTGTATTGCTACCATTGCTGATGCTGCATGAATATTTCTGCTGATTTATTTCTGTTCAATAGAATTGCAAATATTGTTTTCAGTCTAATACAAGTATATTCATGAGGTTCTATCACATTATCAAAATTTGAGACCTACCAAACAAATCATGTAAAATATTTTACAGGAATTGCTTATTACCTAAGATCATTCTCCTGAAGAAATATTGGCCAATATAATATCTGACAACATCGAATCTGCATATTTATCCAAGTAGTACTAAATATTGCTGATGCCATGTAAATCCAAGATCCCAATTCATCATTGAAAATTGCTTGGAATAATTGAAGGACAACAAAGAACAGAGTCGATAGTGATGATACAAAATTAGCACACAGATTCCCAACAAACCCAAATAACCTGAAGAATCACAACATAACGTCAGAACTGGAACATAAAGATAAGAGTAAAATAAGATGTAGAATATCAATAACGTCAAGGGAGTACACAAGGAATATGGAAAGCAGGCTGAAGGATCTCCTCAAGACCTCGCAACTCTCAAAAATTCTTTTAGCAGCAGCACTACAATTAATTGCCAAGATGACCGTGTCCTGGGATAAATATTTGAAGAGTACAGTAATTATTAGGCCAACAATATAGATGCACAATAATGAATATTGTGAACTTTATTACCAAGTCAATGAGCTGCTCCTTTTTATGAAGGTTGTCCACCCACTTAGGTTTCTTAGTGGAAGTCTCTGCTTGCTCATTTGAATTTAATGGACACAGAGAGAAATGATGTGCACCATAATAGGGCGTGTCATAAACTATCAACTACAATTATTTAAACATCACAGTTGTTTGAGATAAGGAAAGAATTCTAACATTAGATAACAAAGTTTGGAAAAGTGAGTAGAGGAAGGAATAAAGACTTACATACGTGAACATCATATTGTAACATAGTTAGCCCATTCCAGTGAATGTGATGCAACTTTGGAAGCCTGTGGATTCCTGTATCATTCTGTTCATGAGAATCAAATGTCAACAGAATCCAATTACTCTTTGCACAGAAACAACTATGCTCTAATGAACCATCTAACATGAGACAGCCACAATTTGGGAACTTCCACTTTTCTTCTATACCAGCTGCCAAGCTACCATTACTCTGGTCAGGGACACACTGACCAAGTATAGAAAATGTTGACTTATCCTGTAGAATCATGGGCATCTTCCCATGTACGTCATGGAGGATCTCCTGATAGAAAGTAACAGTTCATTCTGTTAGATGTCTCCGAACATTAGACCATAATCAGCAGCCACATTTGACTTGTATGAAAACATCGATACAGACCATCCTCATCCTGGGGTTTTCCAATCATTATTAACACACAATCAAGATGATCATTGTCCACGAAGATGGGGAAAAAGTTCTACACCACATACATGTTGTTATCCATCCTATAGTGTCTTGTTTGATTAATGTGCATAATAAATTGGCCGAAATTTTGTGCACACAGACCTAACAATGAATTAAAAAGAGTTAAATAGCAGACTTAGGTGGGCACTATAAACAAGGACCGTATTCTTGTTCCAAATGATTAGAGGAATAAATGAGCCAGAGAGTGTGTAAACACAACCACTGCATCTAAACTCCAGAATCTACCTCCCCACAGAAACCAAATGATCAAATTATAAGTCGCTTCAAGCCACTAGTATTCATATGGTCATGGAGCCCTCCACTTTTCTCAACATCCCCTCAACAGCATTATGAAGTAGACAACATAATAGACTAGGAAGACATCAGCTTTGTAACCACCAATTCATAATTTTTAATCACCAAAGACCACTAAGAGAAAATGGCTCTTAATCACAATGAGCCATTTAAAAAATTCTTAAAGTTTGTTAACTCTTGAAATTTCAATCATATCACAAGAAAACCCAAAATTTTCTGGAGAAAAAGAATATTTGTAGTGGTTCCTTTGTATTAATTGCTTATTTATTCGCTTTGACTCAGTATCTGCAGTTAAATGAAAACTCAAATCCAGTTTCATACCTCAAGGCAAGTACTAGATTGAGATAACAAAGCTTTGTTGCAAGTAAAGGCCACTATAATGTCAAGAGATGCTGGAGAAGAAGTGACAAACCACCCCAGCAGAAAATCGGAAGATGGTTCTATTCTTGATAAGAGCTGCTTTGGCCACCAAAGCCGACACTTTCTTCCCATTTTCATCTCATGATCATCGCCTTAACTAACTTTATGCTCCTGGATTCCTTGAAATGGACACAAATAAGAACGAAATCAATCTAAAATAATTCTAAAACATCCAAATCGAATTATGATTTATGCAATAAATCTGTGAAATTGAAGAGAAGTGAGATGGGAGCAAAAGAAAACAAAATAAAGGGAAAAAATGCAGTACTCATCGTATTCAATAAAACAATGACACTTAACACATCACTTATACTGGACAGGACATGATACTACATGGCATCTTAAATTACACGAGAACACTTCAAATTTTGCCATGTCACTGCATCTGAGTCAATCATCATGCTTACGAAGTATTATTAGTCAAATGATGACTACAATTGGTGATCTTGAAACTATCAACCAAATAAAGATACAAGACAAGAACCAGTCAGTCGACTGCCAGCGAGTGAAAATGAAGTTAGCCACAGTTCACAGTTATGGAGAACATATTCCAGACCCACCAGAACTGAATGAAGGAAATGCAGAGAAAGGACGTTAGTATGGTGTATGATTCTCTTTTAAACTGGCAAATGTGGGCCTAGATTCTAATATACACGCTTGCAAAGGTCAAATCCGGTGCAGCCTAGTCAAATATCACAGGTAAATCTCCGTGTTTTCAATTATCGTTTCAAATGTGATCCTTGATGAAATGAAATTGACCGTTTGACAAGACAAAGTTAACAAATGTAAGTGTGTTCCCGTCCAAATATACAGAGCATTCACCACCATTCAATGGCTGGTTCTTTCCAAGACAAGCATCTGCTTCATCGGCCAAAAAAAAGTGAAGAACATTGGAGAAAGAAAGATACAGAGACTCAGGAAAAAGATCTCGAAACCCGAGTTGAACCTGGAATCAAGCTCTGATGAAGTGGCATAAGCAATCTCAATCATACCGTCACGGGGTAGATAGTTATTTTCACCATCGGAAGCTCTCCGGCGTCTCCGTTCACTGATAATCAAGAGTGCCGTCTGCGAGAGTGAGAGCCGAAAGAGGGCGCGAGACTGATGTGGAGAGCGATGAACGAGCGCGAACGGAAAAAGAGGGCTTGTTCCGAGGATAAAAGTGTCACCGCATAATACGCTTGTTACGGTATGTACAATGTCCCAGCACGCGTCGATTTTTGAAGGTGCATCCTAAAGGCATGTTTCGTTCAACTGGAGGTGGAGTGTACGTGGGGTTAATTGGAAGTTAGGGATTGGGGAGGCTATAAACTTTAGTTCAAGAATGTTAGGATATGTGATAAATTTTAATAATTGTTGTTTAGTTTGAGAAGTAAACTGTCAGTTATACCCTTTATCATTTTATTTATATTTTCTTCTTTTATTCGTAAAATAACCATTTTATAAAATGTTTGAATTACAAAAAAATATTACTCCCCAAAATAATTTTATATAATCTTTAAAATGGTAATATTAATTTTATTATAAATATTATTATATGGATGTTCATGTCTCCCATTATTCTCAATTGTATTTTATATTTTTTTATTATCTTATGTAATATTCATTCCTCTTATATCTTCTTTTTTCTCAATCCCTTCTACTCTTAAATTATCTCATTTTATAACAATAAGTTTTTAACATCTTATTTTATATTTAATTAATATTTCATGATGTTGTTGCGTAAAAAACGTGTTATCATTGAAAACGAAACGAGGTCATAAGAAACTTGGGAAAGGGCCTCAGATATCGAAGATGGAGGCAGTGACGTGTGAGGCCGATGGAGGAGGATTGTACGGCACAGAGAGAAGATATGAAGGAGGAGGTCAAGAGCAGTTTATGAGAAAGAAGAGAGAGCCAACGAGTGACATACGGAGTGCCAACGGACCTGTGGAACGCACTCGGCTTTTGCTCAACCACCACTCTCCACCGTCCGCTGGTGATCGGGATTTAGACATGGCGCGCAAGAACGAGCTTAACATGGTTTAGAAGAGATACTAAACCGTGGCGAGGGAAAGAAAACAGATACTAAACCAAAGATCCACATAAATCTTGTCTTAACACTAAACAGAAACTATGCTGGCAAAATAAAACCTAAGCAGATACTAGGTATCGGATTTCGGTTCCACCACTTTTCCTCTTGGGGTAGATAGGAAATATGACTGCACAGAAAAAACCAACAACAACAGGGCATCACGCTGATACAATTATTCACAGCGAGTCTCAGCCGATGGTGTACAAGGCAACCTGTACAAGGCAACCTGAGAGGTAGACTGTTGTCGCCTGTATGGCATAATCAACATCAATGCGAGAAAGTTGAAGGTTGAATTCCATCGATATCTCTGACTCTGGTGCGACTACTTAAATGCCTCTAGGTGTCAAAATTCCATGGGAGGTAAGGCCGTCTGGACTCTCACAAGTGCAGATAAAGGAGCAAATGAGGCAGAGCAGTCCGCAACCCATTATCCAACCAAGAACCAATATATTGAACGCTGAGGAGGTTTAGTTTACCTCATTGTTAGAGACAAGGGGTATAATTGTGCTAAATATAAAAACGATAAACGTAAGCAGCAACTGAAATGATTGATTTCATGTTGGTGCCCTTTCCTCTTCCATCATGTTCAATAGCACAGCCGTCAAAGTAGCCTGATGCATGGCTATGATTTCAACATGCATGGTCGCTTCCAGCATTATGCAAACGTTGTAATAAGCATAAGCATTCAGGAGAACCATATTTCAGAAATTGTGTGTTTGAATTGGGAAATCTAAGGCGTTATAAAAAGCCTATTTCAATCAAATCTTCTTAATGTGGGATTTGATAATACACCCCCTTAAGAGTTAATGTCCTACCGACAGTTAATCTTTTGTTGGCCAAATCTTTTGGTTAAAACCCCGTAGGTAGCCCATTTTGATTGGCTAGCTAAGACAACATCTTAATAGCTCCACACTATAACACTTCACTCAACATCTTGTTGGTCAACCCCTCAGGTTATAACCATTCGTAAAAAGCTTTCTTCAACTGGTTGTCTCTCAGTGAAAGCACCATTTGTAGTGATCTTCGTACATGTACTCAATGATAAAATAAGCCTTTGATGAAATCAAAGGACTGCAAACTAATAAGATAGAAAGTATGAGTAGCCATAGAATTACAAAGAAGAGAATGCTATAGAGCTAAAGAAACAAGAAACATAGAGAGAGAGAGAGAGAGGAAACTCCATATTCAGTGCCATGACCACGGCCAGAAGGAAGAAGATACCAGAGAGAGGATTTCCAGAATCATTTCCTAACTCCTAATCCTTCCTCCTCTTCCTTAAAACCCTTCACAATTGCTCTGATTTTTTTTTTTTTGCTACTATTCAAGGCTTTCACTCTGACTCAATGCTTTATGAAACATGAAAGTGTTACATGTTGTCAATACGGCCGAAGACTCCACGAAACTAGTTTTCCCTGTTCATTGGAAAGTTTGAACAAAGAAGACGAGTAGAATCAGAAGGAGAACAAGAATGAGGTAGAAGAGGGGGAGGGCCTATATGCCCTGTTTGGTACATAGACTTGAATTTTGATAGATTAGGAATGAGATAGGGATTGGGAATGCGAATGGGGTATGGACCAACACTAGGACTTTAAAATAATGTTTGGCATGGAGTAATGTTTAAAAGGAATGCTTAGATTAATTTTATTTCATAATAGGTTGTAAATTATGAAAGGATTGCAATGCCCCTTGCAAGGAATAATAAGAAAAATATCATGGATCCGTTTAGGAAAACGGTAGAGAAATACTCTTACGTAAGTCGAGATAAATATGTGGAGGAGATTATCTCGTTTTGCAGAAAAACACTATTGAACCTACTTTTGGGTGAGAGTTAAGTGTTTCCAAACAATCACAATAATCAGATGTCTTGTAAGGAATTTTAATAGTCCCATGTGAGGAGATCTTAGTAAAATATATTATTTATGTTCAGTTACTAGTGTGGTCTCAACAAAAAGAAACAAAGCCATCAGAGAGTTGTGCCAGACCCTTTAATCTTGTAAGCTATTAGAGAGTTCTGCCAAACTCTTCAATGCTTCGTAAAATATATTTTATATTATCAAATGTGACGAAATAAAGATGGCATTTTAAAGAAATAAAGATGGCATCGTAATTCCTCATTTTCTTTATCAATAGTTACAAGATTATTGCCGTACGTGGTGACACAGGCAATGTACCAGTTCCTTTGGTGTCTGGATCTTCTTTTATATTGAACGAAAGGATATCTGCTCAGCCCCCTCAACCACAAAATTGAATTTCGCATCTTCAGTCCAGACTCCAGAGTAGGGGAAAATAATTTTCCCATATTCTTCACAACTGGAAAAAAAAAAGCAAACTTTTTAAGAGGTTAATTAGTTGCAGCATCTGACTTTAAAGTTTGACTGACTGAAGGGGTATTAACTCGTTATATACCGTTGCAAGTCGCAACAAGTGGCGAGCCAGACCTTAGATAAGTGGGGTAATTTTTTATTTTTAAATAAATGACAACAAATTTACAAATATAAATAATTTGAGTAGGTTGAAATCTTAAAAATCAGTGGGTGTAAAATAAAAGTCTAATAGATATCTACATATACAACCAAAAATTGCCCCAACTCAACAAAACGTCGCTTCGCCTTGTGTTACGGGCTTAGTGATTTACTTGATGAAGCACCGTGTGGCCTAACAAGATTCGCTCAAACTCAAGCTCTGGACTTGCTAGTAAGCCTTCCTAAGACTTAACTTAGTTTGAGAACTAAGGAAGTCTAGAGAGAGAAACTAGAGAGAGATGAAGAACTTGGGAGAATGCTTGTATTACTCAAATGCTTGATGGTTACAAATGGCCTCCTTGGGGGTATTTATACTACTCTACCTCCTCAATGGACGGTTGAGATCGTTTTAATCTAACGGCTCCTATTCGCCTTCCAGAATTCTCTCCTAAAATATCTAGATATTTACACATTGAATTCAAGCATGTGAAAAATGTGCGGAAAATTCTAGAATGGCTAAGTATATACAAGAGAACTCTAGAGAGTTTTAGGTTTCTCTAGAGCGAACCGTAACACTTGACAGAAGCTATTAATGAATTGCGGCGCTCAATGCCAAACTCTGATTTATTTTCGGTATCACCGTTGACACCTGCAGAGTTTGTTCCGAAGGTAGAGAAAAAAATAGAAGAAACGGTATAAAAATAAAATAAAAAATGAAAGAAATGAAAAACGCTAGAAGGAGGGCTTGAACCTCCGACCTTGTGGTTAACAGCCACACGCTCTAACCAACTGAGCTATTCCAGCTTCTTGATTTGTAGTTGTGACTATTTATAAATAAATTTTTTTATAAATACAATCGGTAAATAAAGCCTGCCAACGACAAAACGGCTATCACAGTTCTCCAGCTTCAGGTCCAACATATTTTCAGTTTCGAGTGGTTTCGCACCTTTCCCAACGCGCCTGCAGATATATAATATGCACTCATCCCCCTCCTCCTGCAACTCCTCATGGCGGGTCTGCAGTCTTCAGCGAGGCCCACCGCTTCTTCTTCCCATCACGTTTCGACATCACGCCTCCTCTTACTCCTAACCGTCCTACCCTTGATCCTCGCTTCCTTTGCATTCGTCCTGCAATGGAGGGGTGGTCTTGACGACCCGGTCTCCCGTTGGTCACCCGACCACCATGAGTTCCCTGGCATGGGCACTTCCGCTTCTTCCCTTCAGACACATTATTCCAGTTCTGATTGCGTCAATGTTCTTGACCAGAGCCATTCTCCCGCCTTCCCCTATTACCGGCACTGGAAATTTGATTATGAGTCTGATCTGAGGCCTAAGGTAAGCGTGTCTGTGGATTTTGATTCATTTTGTCGATGGAATTCGAATTATCATCTACTGTCCGTTTATTGGTGTTGATACATCTTGTGGCTCTTTCATATTTGCCGCGTTGTTTGCGGGAATCGTCATTTTGCTTTATCTTGTTGAGTTGGCTAATCCTGAATTCTGATTGAAACTGTATTCCATATGATTATTCGGGTGAAAATTGGGTGCTATATTTGAGTTATTGGATTTGCCGCCGGGCTGGGCTTATCAGGGGACGGTGTGAGAGTCTATAATTTTTCCAGAAAGTAACTGAACAATAGGACACTGAAATCATGATTACTCATTTAATTTGTGGTGTGTTTCAGTTTTTAAACCTACTGGAGATTGAGTCCACGATTTGATATTGTGAATTGATCTTTTGGCTTTGTAGCTGTCTATACTCTATATTATATGATCGCTGAGTCATTTGAGTGAATTGTGGTCAATCTTCCATGTGTGGCAGATTTGTATTACGACAAGCACCTCTGCTGGTTTAGAGCAGACTTTGCCATGGATCTTCTTTCATAAGGTTATTGGTGTTTCAACCTTTTTCCTTTTTGTGGAGGGGAAAGCTGCCTTGCCAAATGTGTCCAGAGTTTTAGAAAGCATTCCGGTGAGTCTAAGTGATTTTTTGTTTGATGTTTTGTTAGTCACCATGTTGTCTGAATTAGTTGTCAAATTATTGCTCTTTAGCGTTGATACGCTGATAATATTGTAAGGCATTCCTTACCACAGGGGGTGAAAGTCATATACAGGACAAGAGAATTAGAGGAGAAACAAGCTAAAAGGTCAGTGCATTTTGTTTTATAGTGTTTTGATAATCAGACAGTGTGGACTATTCTGTTGCTCTATTATTGTTCTTGCAAGTTGACTGCAATGCTAACATTTTTTTGGGGAGATAGAGTTTTGCACACATTCGATCTGGATGGTTTAATTTTCTAATTTATTACCATATATATCAATGGCGAAGACTTGGATGTGACTGTCCCAAAAGTGTTGGCTATTTATTTGTGCTTTGTCAACTTTTGAAGGGTAGTTCTCTATGCTCTTAAATGTTAGTGGCTGGTTTAGACTTTAGCTCTATAAAATCCATCAATGACTCTTGGTTAATAGTTTAAGCTGTTGGCTTAAGTTTTCTCAGCAATTTCCTATTTATATGTTGGAGATTCAAAGATTAAAAGATGTATGAATTTCCAGAAAGTTTCCATAGTGTTAATGATGCATTGATAGGATGACTCATACCATGTTTGCAATTTTACTTTCTTTTACGTATCAGCCGGATATGGAACGAATCTTGGTTGGCAAGCTTCTTCTACAAGCCTTGTAATTATGAGTTGTTTGTGAAGCAATCTTTAAACATGGAAATTGCTATTGTCATGGCAAGGGTAAGGGTTATGATTTCTATGATTAAAGTACTCAGTAGCATGTTTTCATCACTTTAACTTACTGATAATTGATAATTATATTAAGATCTTTAATCTTCTTTTTGCAATATTTTCATATTCAGGATTCTGGCATGGACTGGATCATTCATCTTGACACTGATGAGCTGATATATCCAGCAGGAACACAAGAGTATTCTCTACGACGGCTGTTGTCTGATGTGCATGGGAATGTTGATATGGTTATTTTCCCAAATTACGTGAGTGCATGAATTTTGTCTAGCTCTGGAATTTACTTGAATAATGTTGATATTAATTAACATGATGTTGCAATATTGTGTTTTAGGAGAGCAGTGTTGAGCGAGATGACATCAAGGAGCCTTTCAGTGAGGTATTTTTCCATATTTTTATTTGTTAGTCTTTTTTCAATGAGCTGATTCAACTGATATAGTTGAAGAGATTGCAAAATTAGCATCTTTTTTAAATTTAAAATCATTTTTATATTTGTGAGTCTTTTTTCAATGAGCTGATTCAGCTGATATAGTTGAAGGGATTGCAAAACCGGCATCTTTTTTTGTTAGCCTATTTTCAATGAGCTGATCCAACTGATATAATTGAAGAGATTGCAAACTGACAACTTTTTTAAATCTAAAATCAATTGTGTATTGGCTATAAGCAGTTCCATATCTTATGTGCCAAATTGTGTGGTCAATGTCAAGGGCAATCACATTCTTTCTTTGATATTAAAAATATACTTTCTTTCTGGGTAATAAATTGAATCGACCTCTAGTAAGTCATATTCTTTGAATTTAAAGGGCTAAATACTCCCAAAATTCTGTTTAGCATCTACTGTAATTTCTTTTATTTAAGTAAAGGATTTTTTTTGGGGGGTGGGGAGAATTAAGTCATCAGCAAATAACTCATTTGGATATGATTTATCAAGAAGATACAAACTTTTTTCTTTCATAATTGGTATTAAGTTTCGACTTAAGCCATATTTTCCACAAATTTGAAAATATGTTTGTAGCTGTTTCTTCGTGTTTTTTAACTAAAAAGGAGAAGAATCTTTAGTGGGTGAATCCCCTTGTTGCAGATCCTGATTCTTACCATCTCTTGTACTCCTGAAGATTTCAGTCTTTTTTTTTGTTGGTCCTCTTCAGTATTGTTACAACTTCTTGTACTTATTGAAACCAGACTTTGTTAGTGATGGCAGGTTAAAAATAAGAATCGTTAATAATTGATGCAATTCACTATTGGCATTAGGTCTCCATGTTCAAGAAGAACTACGATCACCTTCCAAAGGATGTATACTTTGGAAATTACAAAGAAGCAACCCGTGGTAATCCAAACTATTTCATCACTTACGGAAATGGGAAAGCAGCTGCCAGAATGCAGGATCATCTACGTCCTAATGGTGCACATAGGTGGCATAATTATATGAAGACGCCACAGTATGATAATTCTGCATCCAGACTCTTATAATTTCATGAACACAGCTGCACAATGTTTGCCTGTTTGTATGCCATTTATAAATATGTTGGTTGGGGGATATTATTTTGCATTTTTAACTAGGCAATTTGATGAGCATGCATGTGATAACACAACACACGCTGTGTGTCTACAATTCATAATAGTCAGGGGACTGGTTACTGTTTGTCATTCTGGAGAATTTTAATGACATGATTCATTGACCACCTGGAGGATGACTATGAGAAATCTTTTGGGGATGCTGGTCTTACACGAGTTACTTGATGCTTGTGTTGGCCATCAAGCACATTGACCTATTGACCTCATATTGACTGGTCTTACGATCCTACCAGCAAATTAATTGACCCGGTTTAAGTCATAGTCCTGCCAATGATTTGGGGGAAATGTTTGAGGCTGTATAGTTAATGGGGCAGGGTATATTGTTTCTGCCTTTATTTCATGCATGATTGTATGCAATTCTTTTACAGTGAGATCAAGTTGGATGAAGCCGCTGTTTTGCATTACACATACCCCAAATTTTCTGATTTGACTTCAAGGCGAGATCGGTGTGGCTGCAAACCTACAAAAGAAGATGTTAAAAGATGCTTTATGTTGGAATTTGATAGAGCTGTGAGTTATCGTCATCTTTCACCTGCTCTCCTTCTAGTTCTAAATACCACCTCTTTCATCTGACGTTTTCAGGGTTGTGATGAGTCAATTGCTATTTGTGGTTACACCCGGAGTTTCTAAATATTTGACATTTTTGTGAGAGTTTTTCTTAATAAAAAAGAATATGTGCTAGATTAATGTTTGAATTTGTTCAAGGTGCACTCAGTTCTCCTGGAGCATGTATAATTCCCAGACTCTCCCCATGGCAAATGTGCCCCACACCTAAAGGAAAAGGGCCATTTATCATGCCAATAACTCTTGCTACATGATGTATAAGTTAATAACTTCATTGCAATTAAGAAGATGAAAGGACAGCACATGCAGTACCTGTATTACTAGCGGGAATTTTCTTTTTTTAATATATTTTGGATTTTCTTCATGGTGTTCTCTTTTTCTAGCTTGCTCAAATAGCCTCCACCAGTGTTTACTTCCTTGGCGTCTGGACACTTGTCTAAAGGTGTCTGTGATGTTTTTACATCATATTTGAGTTTATTATTGTCATTTATCGTGCTGGGCTGTGAAATAGTCGGTGGATGAAGAGAATCGTGGACGTTGTTTTTGCACATAGTCTCTGTCCAATCTAATAACCGTCATACAATGTCTATTGCAGGCTTTTATAATTGCTTCTACTGCAACTGAGGAAGAAATGCGTCTATGGTAAGCAGCTCTGGAGGAGCACCAATTCAAATCTTGCTTAATTTTTTATCCGAGAGTTGAGCCTTTTTATAGC
>JANTPZ010002221.1:0-19627 GCA_025593235.1 Vachellia pachyceras
AAGTTCTTCCGATACCGCAAGCATCTTTGGGTTTATAACATCCATTGCATACCACCAAATTCACTGTTCTATTTTATGGCACGGATATGGGTCTTCAAGAATGAAAGCTTTTACATAATATATCCTTACACATCAAGGTAAATCTTGTGTTCTTCCGCTCTTTTTTATTTGTCTTTCGTCTTGTTCTATTTGTTTGTCATAGATATGCTTACATGTGTAAATCTAACGCCCTAATATTTCATTGTGACTTATTCTAATTACCTTCCTTTATTTTTTTAATTAAAATCTATACAATTTTCAAATTTTTATATCTAAATCTAAATTTTAATCAAAATAAAATTATTTTAACTATAAAGTGGGATAATGCTTCTTGTTGTACTTGAAAGCAAAAACATGCTCGCCCCCATCTTCATATCAATGACGAATGAGAAGTGGGAGATCAAACATCAAAGAACCCAATGACCCTATGGCTATTAAATCTGGGAGGTGACGCGACGGTACAGGCTAGAGCTTTGGAGAATGAAGTCGAGGCCAAGAGCGGAGTAAAATTGAAGATGAGCACCAAAGAATTGATGGTGAATGGAAAACAAGCATAGAACAGTACGCATAGGTATATTGAAAGTTTAGAAGTTGGAATGATATTGCATAGACGCCATATACAGTATATGATTGACTACCTCTATCACATGATTATTTGCAGGTCATTAAAAGTGACAAAATGGTGATCAAAAGGTCCCCGGAAAAAGCCACAAACCATCACCATTATATTACACCGTTAATTCATAACAGGAACCTGAAAAAGGAATAATAACGTCCATTGGTTAAAATCCATCAAATTGGGAGGCTTATCTGCTTCTGAGAATATTTGCAAGGCTCATCTCTGAGGTCTAAACACCTGTGTTGAATAGCCCCTCAAATTCAGCAACAACTAGTTGTGGATGCATCAGATGGTGGTGGCTTCTCCTTGAAAATGTTCTTTTTGACTCCCTTAGAGCCCTCCGCTAAGAGGCTAGGTGTATCCAGAATCTGCCAAAATTCATTAAAAAAAAATAACCATTGCCATTTGCACTTTCCATAATTTTTCTCACACCGGCAAGACTTTCAACGAGCTTTTCAGAAAGTTGGTATCAATTTAAACAACCTTGGAAAAAAGGGGAGCAGCGCTGGGCCCTATTCCCGGGACTGAAGGTGTCAAAGAAAGGGGGGAAAGAGAAAGGAACTCGTGTCTTCCTTATTTACTAGTATCCATATCGATATATACTACAAACATTCTAACAAGGACTGTTCATGCAATATGGCTCATTTCTTAGGTTTCATGTAGCGTGCAAAAACTATACTAGTTATCTTAATTGACATACAATTAGCAGTTCACTTTTGTTGGCTGTTTTGCAACTCAAGGTAATTTTCTAGGGTGAGTAGTCGTGCTATTTTTATTTTAGATGAGGATTCACCAAATTCTTTTAAAAAATATTAATACAATGACAGTAAATCCAATAAAACGTATGCTACTGATTGCAGATAAAAATATTTTTAAAGCTGGGCATATATATCGCTTGGCATACCTTCAAAACAAGCTCTTCAAAGCATTGCTGTACATTGACTCGAGTTTTAGCACTGCATTCAATAAATAGGCAACCGTATTCCCGAGCAAAATCTATCCCCTCTTTCTTTGTCACAACCCTATCACTCTCCTGCAATTAATCAAATATTATCCTCCTGTACAATAAATACCTCTGGAATGAAAAAAGGAATAAAATAAATTTCAGATACAAGTCAGAATAAGAAGTAAATGTGACATGTAGCCAACTAGACTCATTCCAAAGTATATTCTAGAATCCTAAATCTGAGGGGGCATAACAGAAATGGATCTACAACTACAAGATACAGTGGGGATTCCAGGTGAGTCAGGATTTACATTCACTCAAATTCCTTGTGTTCGTCTGCATCTAGTCCTGCCTTTGTTGGTTTATACAGCATACATCGTGAATAGCGCAAACATGGAATGTCAAACACAAATATAAGGGGCTAAAGAGATCCTTGAAACAAAATCGTGAAAGCCTTTTCATAAACAGTAGAAGCAGAAAGATGTACTAAGCTGTAAAATATAAACTCAATCAACACGGATTACAATTACCAACTCTCTATTTATATACCACTACCCCTTTCCTAATTACCTAATTACCCTTACTCTATGATTACCCCGTATCAATACACTCCCCCCAACAAAAGATCCTTGTCCTGAAGGATCAGTGCAAAACATAAAGGAAAACATATACCTAGTATAAGATTTTGTGAAGACCAGAATGTGCTAAAACTTGAAAAGAAAAGCTAGCGGAAAACAAAATTAATAGGCGTCAAAAGCCCCATCATGTTGCAATATTCCTTCTGCCCAGAGGCCTATTGTCACAACTCATGCAAGCCCAAGAAACATCCAATACCAAAACTGTAGCAACAGTATGCCCGACATCAATCCAAAACCTTTTGGACCCATATATGCATGACGAATCCAGATCCAAATCACATCCCAATAAGGTGTCATTACTGCAACTAACTGAAGCCCAATTATAGTAAGCTTCTGATTGCTGTCACATGAAATAAACTCAAGGAAGTCTTTTCGATTCTGAATATGAAATTATTAAATATCCAGACCATTTGAATATAGATTTGCAAACGCATGTTGCTGAAGAAGCATCGAGAAGTCCCACTAAGAAACCAAAACCCATTACCCCCTGAATAGCCTCTCCACATCCAATGCCCTCAACAGCCGTACCCGACCCAAAAATTGAGAATACAAAAGATGAATAATATAAAAGTGAACATGATGAGGGAGAGGGAGGACATGAGAAAGAGAGAGTATGATTGTAAATTTTGTTGAAGATACCTTATCTACTTTGTTTCCAACAAGCATCTTGATGCAATCTTGATTCGTAGAATAGAGGTCTATTTCCTTTGCCCATACTTCAGATAGATCTGTAAATGTGTCTCTCCGAGTCACATCATAAACTGCAATAGATATAGGAAGGGAGACACCATCAATTAATTTATAAAATTTCAATATAACACCTAATGGGATGAGCAGGCGATAGTCCATGACCAACCGACACATTACATCCAGTACCAAATTTCAGGCCATATTCTGTGGAGAAGTAACTTCCAGTTAAATCATTAAATGACAAAATCTCAGTTAGACGAATTAACTTGGAACTCAAAGCATATGATACATACTTTTATTTTTGAGCAGTATGTGAAAGGCCAGTATCATCATGAAAAGTCATCTCGACGCAAAGGCAAAGTGTAAATGTGTATTGTGATGCTTGAGGGCATCAATAACAGATTACATTTAGATCCCTCCTTCATCCATCCTTGACTATAAATGTTTCTACTTTCTAGTTCTACAATGCTCTTAAAAGCCACCCTTAATTAGCACCAGATACAAATCATCCACACTTTGAAAGGATTACTTTCACATACGATTGGATGATTACTGAATTTGACATATAATACCATAGCTTAGCATGTGATGCAAGAGAAAAGGGGCAGTGGTTATTAATTTTCATTATTTTTAAGTCCTTGAAAACAGACATCAATTTTAGACATTTTATTGGATTGTTATATGAAATTTTAATGCAAATGGTAAGCCATGATATAACTACAGTCCTATTAGAAAACTTTGATAGCTTTTGAAAGTTCTAGATTATAAAAGGGCGTGAAATACTTTCAGGAATGAGTTGATTCCAAGGGTTTTTTCTCAAGTCCTAGTAAATTTCATACTTTCTACCTAGTAAATTATAGGCCACTTACAATAATCTATAATGAAACCTACCCTCCTCCATTCTATATGTCAACATGAAATGAAAATTTAGCTTAAACTTCTCTTTCCTCCCTTGTTTTGGATTTATTCTTCTTTCCCTCAAACGTGCAACCATTGTTTTAAATTTTAAGTTGAGTTTCTCATTTGTTGACGTCCAGCCTTCCCAAGTGAGTAAAACTAAGTATATTATCATCGTTTACCCTGCTATTTCTTTCTCTAAAGACTTCATGTCCTCCATCATCCAAAACAGCATTTTCAAATAGTTGGTGCAAGGAAAATGCTACGCCCGGCAGCATTTTGGAGCCCTCACCATCAGCAATTGCATTGTGCACTATAAGTAACTAGTAACATACTTCCTCTCAACTTCAAAGATTGACTTTTATAAGCAAGGCTAACTTCATACTTCTTTCGTACTTGCTAAAGAAAAAGAATACACAAAATTCCATCCGATTCAATAAATATATATGATTGAGAGCAATGACTAAATATGTTAGAGATAAATCAGATAACAGAAACTTGCCCATGATGATGCCTTGTGCCCCCCGGTAGTAAGAACTTGTCAGTGTTCTGAATCTCTCCTGACCAGCTGCATTATCAAACAAGTAGTCATTCAAATATGGGTACACATTGTTACCAATATGCAGTTAGGCCCAACTAGGCAAGGAGTTCTATTAAAATGTATGGAATCAAACATCAAGGGATCTAGGAACACACACACACACACACACACCCACCCACCTGTATCCCAAATGGCAAGCTTCAGCCTTTTACCCCCTACTGTGACATACTTGACCTTAAAATCAACACCTACATGAGAAGCCAAACAGTACAAGAAGCGAAAAAACAAACATGAGATTAGCTCATCCACGGTTGATGTCAAGCACGTTTTTAAGACATGACATCCAAATTATATCATAAGTTTAAACAATTAGAATCATTGCCGAATAGGTAAAAGGGTGATGTTAGAACACACTGCGAAAAGAAATAGATATGCTTTGTTCACATGACCAGTTTTTAGAAATTTGAACACACAAATTGAAAACAAGATACACTTTAACTCTACATACAGTTTTCTTTTTAATATGAATCATAAACCCTAAACTCTACATATACTTAAACAAATCAAATCATAAAGCAGCTGAGCGAACTAAGTCTACCCTAATACGACATCATCTTCTCAAATTCATCAGTTTTTTATTCGTCCTTAAGATGCAGGAATACCAAAAGCCAAAAGTCTATATTCATCATGAAGATACTGGACAACCCAAAATACACAAATCAAAGGACGACTCAAGAGAATTGATGTAATTTCGCTGCCGAGAAGGCGTAAACCTACCGATAGTGGGGGAGAGATCTTCATAGGTGTCGGAGATGAAACTCAGAAGCAGACTACTCTTACCAACTCCCGAGTCTCCAATCATCAGTAACTTGAACAAATAATCGAATTCCGCCTGGCTCGATGAAGTCGAATCCATCACAAGTAACCTACGATCAACTGGAACAATATGAAATGGCTCTCACCTGAACAACATCCAACCACATTTACAATATGAAGCATTCGTTCCCGGGAGGATAAATAATAATACAATAACTACAGGAAATTACCATGCCTGGACAAATCTATTGTCCATCTTAACGTTGATGTTTTTTAATAAACATTGTTGTCTCACAAACCATCATGATCAAGTGATTTATGAAATCTCTGTTGACATAAAACCGTAATTGGGAAGAGAAAGACTATACCAGAAAAGTGAAATCCGAACGGAGAGGGAAATTCAGTATCAACGGAGGGGGGTGGAAACGAGGGAAAAAAGAAGCCGTATCCGAGTTACCGCGTGCCGCTCGAGTTATCTCCCGCTTTAACTCGGTCATTAACTCAGATGATTAGTTCTAAAGCTAATCTTATGAATTAGAAAATGATTGTCGATAACATATTTGTTAACTGCTGACGTAGTATTTTATAGAAATTCATATTTATTTGCAATTTCAAATGAACATATGAATAATAATTTTTTTTTTTAAAAAATAGCATGTTCCTTCGTCCTCACGATATCCACCTGGACTATAAATCGTCCCCAGGAAAGAATTAGTAAAAGTTCATCATCCCTCACAATTTCCAAACCCCCAAACTTTTTTTTTATTTTAAACAAAAATAAGGAAAAATTCCATAAAATACCCTTAAGATATATAATGGATAAATCATGATCTAAATATACAAAATTCCAAATAAGATCGGAGGCATCAATTTAAAATTTTAAAATGTTATAAATCTACTTATTTAAACTTTTTCCCTCTGCATATGTGAATTGATTATACTTTACTGATAATTTCTTATACCCAGCCTGCAATTCATTGTACCTGACATACAGATATATAGGAAACATGTGGTGGGAACTTTGGTGGAACAGAACATTGGAGCACACAAGAGGTCACCTCCTTGAGCTAATGAACTCGGAAAATGTTCTAGTCTCAAACCTCACCTTTCGGAATTCTCCCTTCTGGACCATTCATGCAATTTACTGCAGGTTTCATCTTCTTGACTTTTTGTCTCTTCAAGTGGCATAACCAGACTTCAAACTCCAAATGCATTTCTTCTTCCTTCTCAGTTCTTACCAAGAAAGCATTTCCAAATTTCTCCATTTAACAGCCAGCTTTTGGTGTTCTATATTTCAGTTCAAATTCTCTACGTGCCGTTTTGTACGACATTTCACAATTATGTTAGCATTTGGTTCTAGGTATAAAGATATATCTTTTTGAAACAAATATAATAAAACTGAACTCCTCTAAAATAAGTTTGACTTGTCTGTCCTTAGCTTTGTAACTGCAGAAACTTGATCATCAACTATATTTTGTTTCTGAAATGTTGTTGTCAAAGGGATGACAATCTTAGCTCCTCTCAATGCCCCAAATACTGATGGTGTAGACCCAGGTTTGTTCCTTTTTAATTATTTATCACTTGCATTCTGTTTTCCTTCTTCGCTTTGGGCTTATTATGGCTGAAATCAAGTAAAGAAATGGAAGGCATGTTATATTTACTTGCTTTTCAATTTCCCATCCCACTATGCAGACTCGAGTACCAACGTGTGCATTGAAGATAACTACATAGAAAGTGGGCATGATCCTGTAGCCATCTAAAGTGGTTGGGATCAATACGGAATCACCGTGGCCCGTCCAAGCACCAATATTATAGTGAGGAGAGTTTCAGGCACCACGCCAACCTGTTCTGGTGTAGGAATAGGATTTGCATGTTTGGAATTCTGCAGCTGGTGTCCGTATAAAATCTGATTATGGTAGAGGAGGGTATATAGCAAATGTCACCATTAGTGACATAAGACTGGAGAGAGTCAAGATACCCATCAAGTTTAGCCGTGGTTCAATTGACCATCCTGATGATGGATGGGATCCAAAAGCAGTTCCCAAGTTTAAGGGCATTCTAATCAGTAACGTGACAAGTGTAGTTTCAGCAAATGCTGCTCTTTTGGAAGGTATAAAGGATGCTTCCTATGAAGATCTGTGCTTCAAAAATAATACCTGCGCTCACCTGCGGCATGGCATTGCGAGTACGTTTCAGGCTTTGCCAGTGAGCTAGGTATTCCCTGCGCCATGTCCTGAGTTGCAAAACAATGGCACTTCATCCTGGTGTTTACATTCATGACTTCCCGTGAAATGATAATGAATGTTTCCAACATGCAATGGGAAATCAGAGGGCCTCCATTATTGCACATTGAAAAGTTGAGTCTTCCTTGAGCTGGATTATTTGAACCCAAAAATGCGACTGAATTGACCTTAAGCCCTAATGAAAAGTGATCTTCCAGCCCTGGTTGGTGGCGGATGAATTGCCGGTGAGTTTATGATCGTAACATGCAGAGTTTGATTGAATTGATGCCATGCCTTGTGATTCCCCATGGTAGCTAAACATGCGTGCAGGTGCGCCCTTATTGCGCTACGGTGTATGGGATGATGCAACTCGTCATTGTACACTGAATTACTGATTTATACGAATATTTCTTCTTGGGAGAGAGGAAGGAGTTGAATATACATAGTGATTGAACAATGTAGAAAAGGTAAATTTGATTAAGAGGAAAGAGATCATTCTTTTTAGCTCAACATGGCTTATCTGGTACAGAGTTCGCGAGGAAGGGAGAGAGAAACAGAAGAAGGGAGGAGAGGAAAAGTAATCTGTCCTATTCCATGAGTTGCAATAATGAGTACACGTGCAGTTTATACTATACTGGCCGGTATACCGTCTCTATGCTTAATGTTAATAGAACACTAACAGAAACAATAATGACATGTGGCATCCATCTCTATTACACTACTACCACGTAACATCATCTGTTTATTTTATAGCGTTTCTTTCGTGTCCATTTACTTTTCACCCAACGGAATTGAAGTATCAGCATAATCCGATATAACTTGAAAATAAGTTTTTTTTTCTACTGTGCAATGACAGAGAAGTGGCAGAGTATTTAGATTTTAATATGTTTCTGTATTTTATTTGACAGATTGTATATTGAACATGATTATGCGGAAATAAAGCGCCGAGACAATTTCTAAATGAATCGAGTATCTAACTAATGGTGTTGGAAAATGGAATTAACGGTCAAGTCAACAGGGTTTAAATCACATTTTAAGATATAATAAATCAGAATTTCCTGTAGTTATCATCAGAGAAAGGAGTGAGGAAAGAGACGTGCAAATATTGACTGTGCCCAGTGACTTCTTATTCTTCACTGTAATTGAATTTTGTTTTCCCCATTGTTTTGAGAATATATTAAAGAAGTGGCAAATGCAAATGGTTCTCTCCCCCTGAGAACAAAAATATATCTTCAAATTGACCATCCAAAAACGGATGCCTATCTTCTCCAATAATCACTCCAAACCTATACCCCTTCCTTGTATAAGAGAAGCTACCGTTCAAGTGAACAGTACTGATGGTCCACGTTTGGAATTTCAGGTAACAGAAGAACCTTAAAGTTTCAAAAATAACGAGTCTGCCATCTAAGAGCAATCTTGGAATTTCAGGTACTGAAGGACCCATACAACATTGAGCTGACCCAATGTTCTGCATTGGGTTTCTTTCAAGCAACGCACTTCTTAGTTCTTCCATCACACTATTGAGAGGCAGTAGTGAACTCCAAGACAGTTGTAACTTGTATTTCTTGCAAACTCTAATACAATATTCATGTATAACACTGATATTACTTATTAATATCGATTCATATATATATTCACCGAAGAAGACTGTATATTATTCATTTAGAACAAGAAGCGAAGGAAAATGGAAACTAAGTGGGGGAGTTAGATGACTTCCGTTGCTCCCCATTTTTTAATGTTCTTCTTCGTTGTCTTAACAAGCACAGAAGTTTGCGTCACAGACTGTGATAATTTGCAGGACACTTGCTCAGCAGCTTCACGTGAAGAACAGAGCATCTTCATCAATGGCATTTCCTGTAAGAACCCTGCAGAAATAGCTCTTCATAATTTCAAGAACATGGATTTCGACCAGCCTGGTTCTACAGAAAAATATTGTTCGTTCCTCCATGAAAATCATCCCTGCCTCAGAATTCCCAGGTCTCAACACTCTTGGCATCTCAATTGGAAGAACTGACATTGTTGCCGATGGCATGGTAAAACCACATCATCATCCAAGAGCAACGGAGATGATCTTCGTCGTCGAAGGGGTTGTGGTCGCCGGATTTCTTGACACAGAACAAAATTTTCCAGAAGTTGCTCAACGTCGGTGACGTATATTTATCTTCCCCAAGGGTTTGTTTCACTTTTGTCTGAATCATGGTCGTGAGGCTGCCATACTCTTGTCTGTGTTCAACAGTCAAAATCCAGGGATGGGATCTGTCTCTGCCCCATCTTTGGAGACAGCCATAGATTCACAGATTCATGACTTTGAAAAGTTTACTTGGACGGAATCCGACAGCATTTTCAGTTATTAGCAACTTCACGTGACTTCCTAAAATATATAGTTTGTATGTACCTCTGTTTCATTTTTTTTTCCATTGAACACATGCTACACGTTTATGTCGGTGATTGCATGCATGAGTTCGTCCCGTTTAGCCTCTTGTGCATGTGCATATGTGAAGAAGGAACAAGAACCATGGAACCATGTGGTAAAATTCAATCCACCTTTTAATAAATTCTTTGGCAACTCAGATGCATAATTGCCCATCGTCACGAACTTGTGATGCATAGCTTCGCAAAAGAATCAAACCAACATATTCAATTACTGATAGAGATCTATACAGAAATCAATAACTCTGTGTGTGTGTGTTTTTTTTTGGGGGGGGGGGGTAAGCTACTGAAATAGAAGTCACATTATTGATACTTCAAGTTATCAACAGCACGGCTCCAAGAAATCTAATATAAATCAATATACATATGGGTCCTCACTAATAAAATAGGCTGTGAATAATTGCTTACGAGAACAATTGCATGTTTGCTTTCCGCATTTCCGTTTAGCCTTTTACTTTTAGGCGAATTTCGAAGCAACTTTTTTGGGAAGCAAAAATATTTCAATGTTAATATGGAGGATCTGGGCTGGAACGAAAAGGAAAAACCAAGAAGAACACAAGGTGGCCAAATTACGGAGACAGAGTTGAAGTCCAGTGATAAAGGAAGATGTCGTGACAGGAGCCCTGGGAGAAGGTATGCTTAAGGCTTCTCTGGGATATGTTTGATTATGTTATTATTTATGATATTTATCTAGAATGCAAGAGGTGCAGCTGGAAAGGCTTTCAGGTCTGCACTTAAAGAATACTTGAGAAAATATGCTCCTAGAATGATCATTATCCTAGAGACAAGATGTAGTGGGGACACTGCTAATAAAATGATGAGAAACCTTGGCTTTCAACATAGAGCTATTGTTGAGGCTCAAGGGATGTTCGGAGGAATCTGGGTTCTGTGGAATGATAATGAAGTGAAGTTGAGAGTTATAAAGATGCATCACCAGTTTTTACACTGTGAAGTTACTGGACTTGGGGAAACAAGATGCTTACTTACAGATGTCTATGCAAGTCCAAGAGAGGCTGAAAGAAGAATTTTCTGGGATGAAGTTGATAGGTTAGCAGTCAATGAGAAGAGACCTTGGTTATTGGCAGGAGACTTTAACGACATTAAAGAGGAGAATGAACAAAGGGGAGGGAAAGAGGTGAATGCCCGAAAGTGCACTAGATTTAGAGAAAACATTGAAAGATGCCAATTAATTGATCTTGGAGTTGTTGGACCAAGATTCACATGTGTTAGTGTAGGATTTGACCAAGAGAGTGGTGAATTGGTCAGTTTTTAAAATTAAAAACTTAATCGAAGAAATTAAATGAAATCACCGGTGAAAGCAGAGAGAAGAAAACACAGCAGATTTATCCTGGTTCGGTCCTTCTGACCTACGTCCAGTTCTCAGGGCTCCCCTGAGATTTTCAATTCACAAGTCAACAACAACCAAGGCTCACTGGGCCTTTACAAAAGAGATTCTCACTCCCCCTCACAACAAGTAACAAAGCAGAGTTTCACTCACTCTGTTTTCTGACAATTTTTCAACCCAACAGATTCAAGGTCCCAACCTTGAATATCTCACAAGATTACAACAAGTTTGACAAGATAAACTCTCCAGAAGAGTAGATAGTCAAATACTGAAGCTCACAAGAAATAATTTACAAAATGACAGAAAGGTAGTTGCAGACAGTAATGGCGTTCTCAAGTTTGTTCTATTATGTTCTTCCTGTCTTCAATGCTTCTTCATTTATATCTGAGTCTTCATTCATTAGTCGTTACTCAGAGATTCAATGTCCATTGAAAAGAAGCTTCAGTCCGTTACTCACATTCGTGGCTTTTCAGGTCTGTCATTAATGACTGCAATTAATGCGTTCAACGGCAACGAAGTAAATGCTCGTCTCCATTCCTCAGACGACCTGGTTGTTCAGATGAAAAAACTAAAGTGCATTTATGAAGTTAGGTAATATTCAAAATGTTTCAGCACGAAAGAGGAAAGCTTTGGTAGCAGTAGGTGTAGCTGTGTCAGAACCCATGTCAGAGAGAAGAGAGAACTCGAGTTATCATTATCTCATAACTCGAGTTTCATTATATCAAGTTTATGTTTATGTAATGAAACTTCCAGTTATAACTCGAGTTTGCATTGAAAGTTCTGATGTCTAGTTGAAAAACTTTTATTGGAAAACTTCAAGTTTTGATATAGGTTTTGGAGTCCAGTTGTAAAACTACAAGTTATGAAAGTGAAGACTCGAGTTCTAAAACTGTTCAGTTGAAAAAGCTCTCGAGACTCGAGTTTGGAGAAATAGAAACTTGAGTTTTGAAAAACTTTCAGTGAGAACTCGAGTTTGTACATCAAGTTTTTGAACTGATAAAATTTCCAAGGCATGGAACTCGAGTTTGGAAAACAGTAGAACTCGAGTTTTGTGAAAACTTCCAGTTGGAACTTCCAATTTTGAAATCAAGTTTTAAGAGACAGTTATGGAACTCGAGTTTTGAAAAACTTGGAACTCGAGTTTTATAACATGATGACAAAACTCGAAGCTAAAACCTCAAGTTATGACTTGAAGTTTTGTGTCACACTTGTGGAACTCAAGTTCTGAAAAAGATAGAACTCGAGTTCTATAACGTGGTAAGAAAACTTGATGTTGAAACCTCAGGTTTTGACTTCTAGTTTTGGTTGCAGGTTATGAAACTTCAAGTTTTGCAATCTTGGAACTTGAGTTTTTGAACTTGACTGCAAAAATTCTTTTCAAAACTTCCAATTTCAATATCCAGTTTTGAAAAGCAATTATAGAACTTGAAGTTTCAAGAGTTGGGACTCGAGTTTCAAAACTCTATTGACATTTTTAACACGGTTTCACAAACACTATCTCAGATTCCAAATCCTACCATAATTTGGGGTTTTTGTTATCATCAAAACAATGGTATCAACATTCTCCCCCTTTTTGATGATGACAAAACCATATGAATTAAAAAGCATATAATGAAACCACATAATTCCATAATATATTCTGTCAGAACAGTCAGAAAAATCTAAGAACATAACATAATCTGATATAACAACAATCCACACTATAGTCTGCAAAAAGAAAACAGCAAACTTCAACACCATAGTCTGGAAAAATGAAAACAGTAATGAACTCAAAATAAGAACTCAGAGCTCAGAGGTCTTCTCCCCCTTTTTGTCATCAATCAAAGAGGGTGAGTGTGGAGGTGAGGAATGAGGGATAACAGGAGATTCAGAGGGAATGGGAGCAGGAATAGGCGGTGAAGAACTCATAGGTACAGGAGTAGCTTGAACAAGATCATCAGGCTGGGCAGAAGCAGCAAAGTCAAGCAAAGCTATCAATTTGTCTGATGATGAAGGATCAAGACTAGCAGGATGAGGACCAGCAGAATGAGACTGAGAAATTCCTCAGATAAAATCCTCAATGGAAGAGATTCTGCTGTCTAGAGAAGCCACAGAGCTAGCCATAGAATTTAAGTTCTGATCCATGGAAGCAACAGAATTCTTCAATGCTGCCATGTTGTCTATAAGTTCTTTGCACGAGAAATATTCCATAGCCTTCTTTAATAAAGCAATCACAAGCCCCTGGGCAGTCCCATGAAAATCAACTACAAAAGCTTTACCAAGTTTCCTGAACTCAGTTTCCATGAATGGCTGAATCACTCCCTGAGTAATGTTATGTAGCTCAGCAGAAAAGACTTCTCCCAATCTCTTAAATTCTGCCTCCATATATGCCTGAATAGCTGCTTGAGCAAAAGATGGAGCCGAGTGACTCTGCTGAGGGGCAGAGGACTGAGCCTCATCTTGTCATCGAGATGTTGCAGAGGTGATCTTCCTCTTCTTTGTGGCAGCAGCTACTGGTTGAGGGGAGATTTCTATGTTCATCCGATGAAAGTGGCTTTCACCAAACTGAGTAGGAGACTGAGGCACTTGATCATCCATGAGATACCAGATATCATGAAGTTCCAATATTCTTGAGACTAAGCAAGGATAGGGTAGAGGCATCTTTTTGGATTTGGAGAGGACCAACTTTTGCATTTCATTGAAGACCAGTTGACCAATGTTTCTCTTTTCCTTTGACATGATAGATGCAAGAAATTGATAGTCAAACATGGATGAGTATAATTCTTTCCTTTGTTGATCAAGCATCGAGAGTAGATATAGTGAACAGTTCTCTGGATCACAGGCATGGAAGATGGCTCAAATTTCAACTCATTACTCACTTCTTCATCAGGTCTTAATAACTTATGCACTTCAGCATTTGAAAATTCCTTCAAATTTTTATCAAATTCATACGTTCCCAGAAATGCATTAAGCATATCAGCAGTGATGTAAATAGGGTCTCCTCTCATGATTGTTTGTAACCCATACTCATGAACCTGCCCATTCTTCTTCAATGTATTTTTCTCCTTCATATTACTATAAAATATTCTAATCATAGCAGGAGAGAAATCATGATTTAAATTGATCATTTTCTCATAGTGACCTAAGTAAGGTTTGATATCCATTCCCAACAGGTTATTCACTTTACTCAGATCAACATAGATAGCAGGGCATAATGTTCTAGATTCTAACTTATTTACAGAATCAGTGAGCGTTACCAGCTTGATGTTGAAAGATGGAGGGGGTTTTGGTAACTCCTTTGTTCCTTTGCTTCCTTTTCCTCCTATGGGTCTTAATTTTTGCTTTGCCTGCCTTGAAGAAGAAGCTCGTTTAGTAGGAGACAAACTCTCTGTTGCTGAGTTCGAAGGTTGAGATTGGGTTGGCTCAGTTGCAGAGGGCTTCGTCTGTGATGGTTCAATGATAACAACTTTCGGCTGAGAGAATGAGGCTGCTAACCCTTTATCTTTATCCTTTTTGCTCAAAGATGATTTGGGTTGCCTTGTCCTTGTTTTCTTACCCAGTGGAACCTCCACCTCTTCTTCCAAGGGTATTGTGATACGTACTCGTTTGGATGAAGATTGGGTGCCAGAGGGAGCAATGGATGTGTCTTTTGGGGACTCTGGAGTGCTTGGTTGAGGAATTTTTGTACGAGCCATGGCTAAATTTTGAAAAGAAGCAAGAAACTTGAACTTTGATGTCGATGGTTTCAAGTGCGAAATTTGATGAAATAATCAGTGGAACTATGAAATATGTGTATGGGTTATGCTTTATGAAGATTTTCGACAGGAATGTGATGGTTTATAGGGGATATAACGGTTGATTTTGAAATCTGGGTGAGAGAACTCGAAAGGTGAAGATAGGGATTAGGGTTTGAGTTTTGACTGAAAGGGGGATAAATATTCTGAGTCCAGCAGAACTCGAGTTTTGGTTATTACAAAACTTGAGTTTCGAGATATCAAAGACAATTGGATCACGATCCAGCTTTCAACACATGGCTCAACTTGCAACGCCCATAGCTCTCTCAATTCAACTACAAACCTTGCAAATAATATATCAATGGAAAGCCCTATATGTCTACTTTCACATGAAACAAGAATCAGTTCCAAATATGTTATACAAAGAAAGTTATGATATAAAATAAGCAAAGGTCACTGATAAAGCATTCAAATCAACTGCCAACTTTCAAAAATTATATCTCCTTCATATGAAATGATTTGATGCCAGTTTTGGTGTCTATGAACCGCATTTTGAGTCTAGTTTCATATGAAATTGGTTTCACATCAATCGGAGTTATAGTTTGGGAGATATGAGCAAAATACCAGACATATGTCAAGCTGATAGATAACAGAGGACTGAAACTCGAGTTCTGATGACTTCAAAACTCGAGTTTTGAGCCTAGGAGGTGAAACTCGAGTTTTGGATAACCCAGAACTCGAGTTCTGAAACTAAGAAGTTGAAACTCGAGTTTTAGATGACCCAGAACTCGAGTTTTGACACTTAGAAGTTGAAACTCGTGTTTTTGATGATCCAGAACTTGAGTTTTGGCACTACTTCTTCCTGGAATCCAATTTTTGCTTCAGGAAGCTTCAGAAACTTATCAAACTCGATTTTTATCTTCAAGAAATGGTTTTGAGCATCCAAATAAAGCTTAGATGAATGGTAACTCATGGTATAAATTCTATTTGAAACATTTTAACATCCAAATTGAGTTATTTAACCATATCATCTTCCAATTAAAAAGAATGCCCAAATATAGTTGTAAATCAATATGCATTATAAAAATCTTTGTCAAATCAATATGGATATGAAAACTTTTTGCTCTATTATATTTGATATCATCAAAACTAATCATGTCTAACATTCTTTCCCTTTTTGATGATGACAAATCCTTCATGAAAATATGTATGAATATGAAAGTGGATATGATGATGCAACATATTTTTCATGACTATTTCTCCCCCTATTTGACATCAGCAAAAAGTTTGAAATATCTCTCCCCCTATTTGACATTTGAAATAGATTGCTGAGGTTTGAAAATGAATTTGAAAGCAGGGAGATCTAGAACCGGAAAGGAGCATTTGAAAATAGATAAATTTGCAAAGATCTCTTTTACTAAAAATCAAAGACGTTAAAACAATCTTGAAGGATAAAGAGGGAGTTTAGAAATGCTCATTTGTTTTGGCAGATCGATGATTGATCTTTGAAGTCTATTGCCTTCCTCTCTTGTTGTCTCCACCATGCTTGTGCTATCTTTGCAGCTCATATGTTGTTTTCAAGATTATTCCATCGAGTTGAGCTTTCATCCATATTGGCATAGGTGATGTTGCTTTGAAGGAAGTTCTCAATAAAGTTTGTGAGCAAGCATCAACAATATGAGTCCAATGAATAGCTTCCAATTTCTATCATAATGACAAACTTACTCTTGCAAAGAGATTGGTTAGCACAAACAAGTATAAAACATTTATTTCAACAAAGGTGTTCAAGTGAATGTGAAGCTCCCCCTTAATGAATGCACGTGTTTAAAACATTGATAAGAAATAGAGTTGACTTTCCCAAATTTTAAAAATCTCTTGAGAGTTAAAACAATTTTTGGAATAATTGAGCAAAAGTCAAAAATGAATTTTGTGATTTGACAAACTAAAAGAAGTTTTGAGAAAACAAAACTTTTTGAAATAATTTCTTCATCAAAATCAGGTTTTGTTTGAGGTTCAGTTTCAACAAATACCACATGCACAGACTCTTCAACTACACAAGTACGTTTGTTGAAAACTCTAAATGCCTTACTCTAAATGCTCCGTCGGCCATAACATGTTCGCCAAATCCTGCCATGATCGCTCTTGAGACAGTTACGTCCTTTACACTTCTTCTTCCTGGAACCCAATTTTTGCTTCAGGAAGCTCCAGAAACTTATCAAACTCGATTTTTATCTTCAAGAAATGGTTTTGAGCATCCAAATAAAGCTTAGATGAATGGTAACTCATGGTATAAATTCTATTAGAAACATTTTAACATCCAAATTGAGTTATTTAACCATATCATCTTCCAATTAAAAAGAATGCCCAAATATTGTTGTAAATCAATATGCATTATAAAAACCTTTGTCAAATCAATATGGATATGAAAAATTTTTGCTTTATTATATTTGATATCATCAAAACTAATCATGTCTAACAACATGGAAGGGACCAAAGATTCATCCTGCACAAAGACTCTATAAGAGGTTGGATCGTGCATTGTGTAATAAGGAATGGAACAAAGTGTTTTGTGATACACATGTACAAGTAGTGCCAAGGATAAAGTCAGATCACCACCCAATAATCATTCACCTTGAAGCTGAGAAAGGCGCTAGAGAAGCTCGACCGTTCAGATTTAAAGTAAGCTGGTTAATGCATAAGGACTTCAAGAATATGCTTAGAAGCAGCTAGGAAGGCAAGGGGAATATAGGTCATGAGCTAAGTAACTTGCAAGCTAGACTAAGTTACTGGAACATTCACACTTTTGGGCATATTAAGAAGAGGAAGAATTGTTTGTTGAAAAGGCTGGCTGATATTCAACGCATTATTCAAGTGAGTGATAAGCCCCACCTAGAAAACCTGGAAAAGGAGATTAATGATGAGCTACTCGAGGTACTTGCTCAGGAGGAAATGATGTGGTATCAAAAAGCAAGAACCAAGTGGCTTAATGACGGGGATAGAAACACTTCTTACTATCATGCTAAGACGAACATCAAGAGGAGGAGAGCACGGATCTCTATGCTAAAAGATGAGAGGAATAATTGGGTGGAGGGGAAGGAAGAGGTAGGAATTCTTGTGAACAGATTTTTCCAGGAATTGTTTAAGGAAGAGAAGGCTGACAGGAATTGGTGTAATACCACACATGGGTGGCCGCAAATTGAGAACAAGGTGTGGGAACAAATTAATGAAGATCTAAAGGAGGAGGAAGTTAAGGAAGCATTTTTCTCTATAGGCGGAATGAAGGCTCTTGGAGCTGACGGGTTCCCTGCGATTTTCTTTCAAAGAAATTGGGAGATAGTAGGAAAGGATGTAATAGAGGCAGTGAAGGAGATGTGGAAATTCCTAGAGAACATTAGAGAAGTGAACAAGACGCTAATCACTCTAATTCCTAAGATTGACAAACCAGAAAAGGTGAATAAGCTGAGACCTATATCATTATGCAATATGGTGTATAAAGCATTTACTAAGGTGCTAGTTAAAAGGCTGAAATGCATCATGCACAAGGTGGTGTTGCCTCACCAGGTTAGTTTTGTGCCTGGTAGAAATATTCAGGATAACATAATTGTTGTCAATGAGATGATTCATTCGATGAGAAAGAAGAAAGGGCTGAATGGTTTTATGGCAATCAAGGTGGAGTTAGAGAAAGCATATGATAAAATTAGCTGGGACTTTATGAAGAATGTATTGATTGAAATGGGTTGTCCAGATCAGTTGAGAGAAAGGATTAGTAGTTGCATATCTACCACAGCTTCAAGTATACTCTGGCAAGGGGAAAAACTTGAGGAATTTTGCCCTTCCCGCAGATTGAGACAAGGAGATCCAATCTCACCTTACTTATTTGTGCTCGGCATGGAAAATCTTACTCATTTAATTCTGGACATGGTGCAAGAGAGAAAATGGAAAGGCATGAGAGCTGGTTGTGAGGAACCATATATATCTCACATGATGTTTGCGGATGACTTAGTCCTGTTCCCATAAGCAAATGCTAATCAAATAGATAATATTTTGTTGTGTTTGCAGGAATTTGGTGAAGCCTTAGGACATACCATCAGCAAGGAGAAAACACAAATTTTCTTCTCTCCTAATGTAAAAAAACAGACTAGAAGGCAGATTTGTGGAGCTAGCGGATTCAAAGAGGTCGGTGACCTGGGGAGGTATCTTGGAGCTGAAATTGCATTCCCGAGGAAGAGAAAGGAGAAATACAGGAAGATTGTAGAGAGAGTACACAGGAGGCTAAGTGGATGGAAAGCAAATAGCCTCTCACTTGCTGGTAGAATTACATTAGTGAAAGCTGTTGCAGGTCTAATGGTGATTTATCCAATGCAGCATGATAAATTACCACAGAGTGTCCTTGAAGAACTAGAGAAAGCACAAAGAAGATTTATCTGGGGAGAGCAAGGCGAAGAGAAGAAGTGGCATGCAATTGCATGGAACACACTCTGCAAACCAAAGGAAGAAGGGGGACTGAATATTAGAGCCTTGAAAGAAATGAATGAAGCTTTCCTATGTAAGCTATTATGGAAAGCCAAAACCTGCCCAAACGATATGTGGGTACAGGTTTTACAAGGGAAGTATGGGAGGAGAGCGTATACGAAAGGAAGACTGGAAGCTAAGCCTACTGATTCTAAATTGTGGAAGGAGTTAGTGAAGATGTGGCCAAGATTTCAAGAGAATTTAGAAATGGAGGTTTGT